>ML812056.1:250253-307078 GCA_009831015.1 Picea engelmannii | reverse complement strand
CTAGATCATGTGCAAATGATATAATTTTGATCACTGTAATCCATTATCTTGTCTCTTCCAAATATATAAAGGACATAACAATTGTTAATTCAGTTTGTGAATGACAGGTTTATCTTCTTCATAATTTGAATTATCATATACAACTCCTTGCATAACAGGTTTCCCTTATTGCAGAGATTTGTAATCATATAGTTGTTATGATCTTTTATGTCTTGTTTGTCCTGTAAACACTTCAAAGAGAAGCACAGCCAATCGTTTACGAAAATCTTACGGACTAACCGGTGCGAGTTTCCCTCCTCCGACTAGCTTAGAAGTCATCATACACAGGGCAGACTTGGAGCGTTTCCAGGTCAGTTAGTCTTTTGTTTACTGTTTTCATTAGTAGTTTAGTTCAGATATAAGTTTAGTTAGATTTATTGAATTAATATATTAGATTGTTTAATTTCAGTAAATATATTAGATTGTTTAATTTCAGTAGTTTTATTTCTTTTTCATAAAATATAAAAATCAAAAAACATATCTTGTTGTCTTAGGGAAAAAAACACATGAGTTTTGCAGGTTTTAATTAAATCTGTAGATTGTTTATATTGTATATTTGTGAATAAGTAATATTACAGCTGGTAATTAGATAGTTGATTTGAGTTATTATAATAGTAATTAGTAGATTGTATAGAATAGTTAGAGTAGTTTGTATTTAATTATTAGTTTGTTTAGCAGTTTGTTTTAATTAGATTAGTGTGTTAGTTTATTTTATTTTTAGTTAGTTTGTTTTATTAGTTTTAGTTAGTTTAGTTAGTTTTATTTGTTTTAGATAGATTAGTTAGTTTAGATTAGTTTTCTCTTTAGTTTTCTCAAAAGACCTTAGGGCGGCCAACGGAGCCGTTAAACTCGTCAGGGTGGTCCATTCCAAATGGCTTGGGTTATTTAGACAACCCTGGACCGGTTCCACTCTCCCAGTTGACAGATGGTCAATTTCGCCCGTCAACACACCCTTAGTGATGTCACAGCACCACGTCACTCCAGAATGGAAGCCTTCTAAAAATCCTCAAATCTCACGGTTGAGATACGGCCACGTAGATCGATGGATATACAACTCCTGTTACTTTGGAAGTTCGGTGTTCGTGAGTTTTGCGATGCTAACTCCTCTTTTCTCCTGAAGTTGGTCAGCATCGGGCTGACCATATCCAGGATCCGACAGTTAGGAAAAGTCCCAAAGTCTCTTCAAATTAACGGCCCTCATTATTTAGTGAATTCATCCTTCGGGGGTTTTGGTGTCACAACACCCTTGTTCTTCTGAAGCGGTAAACACCGGGTTGACTTCGTCGTATATATGACGACTAAGACAGGACCCAAAGGATCACCAAATAAATGATCCTAGTCACTTTGTGAATTCAACCTTCAGAATTTTTGGTGTCACAACACCCTTGTTCTCCAGAAGAGGTCAACGTCAATATGTCTTCGTTGTAGATCCAACGGCTAAGATAAGACCCAAAGGATCCCCAGATCAATGGTCCTAGTCACTTCGCAAATTTGGCCTTCAGGAGTTTTGGTGTCGCAACACCCTTGTTCTCACGAAGCAGTCAACGTTGGGTTGACTTCATTGTAGATCTGACGGCTAAGACAGGACCCGAAGGATCCCCAGATCAACGGTCCTAGTCACTTCATGAATTCAGCCTTCGGGATTTTTGGTGTCACAACACCCATGTTCTCCTGAAGTGATACTTTTTCAAAGTACCCTGTGCGGCTCCCTTCTCCTGAATGATCGGACGGTAGATGGGGATCCTAACGATATCCCTCAAATATATGGCTATCATTCACTTCGTAACTTTGGCGTTCGATGGGTTTGACGCTATAGCATATCCATTCTCTTGAAGTGGAACTTCGTCAAAGTTCCATTCACAAAACCTTCCACTAGATGATCAAACAGTCGAGAAGGGGCCCCAACGGACTCCTCGGATCAACAACTCATGACCTTCCGTGACTCCAGCATTCATGTATTTTTTACAATTAATAAGTTTGACATCCCAGGGCTTCGAGCTCCTGAAGCTATGAAGCCATCAAGAGCTAGCTCCTTTCGGACTTAGCGCAGGGTTCCTAGACCCTTGTCATATGGACCCTCTGATGAATCTCAAGCTATAAGTTCTACTCTTACCCGATATTTGGTTAAGGTCATGGGCACAAGACTAAGGTTTCTCAGGATACTGTTTTGAAGGAAATACCTTCCTAGCTCAAAAAACTTTAAGTTCTAAAATAGGGCGGGGTAGACTTGTGGAATTACTGAGACGGTAGCAGTGCCAAGAGTCTTTGTCTAACTCTGGAATTGTGAGGTAACCCCCTAGGAAAATGCCTTCGAGGGTTAGACTGGATAATATGGAAAATGAAGCTGAAGAACAAGTCTTGAAGGAGATAAATACATACACATCACTTGATCAGTCAATACAGAGGCCAATATTAAATGTATACATACAATCATTCATTCATTATTCATTTCAAAGCACAAAGCATGAAAAACACTTATCAGAACCAGAAGACGTGATGTGACTGTTGAAAGGGGTGCATGTTTCCACCCAACCATAGGCTCAGACACTCCTAATAGATTTACCATTGGCCACCCCCGAGATAGGCCACGATGCTTTGAGATTTAATATTTTCTTTCGGCTCAGCGAGAGTTAGGGATGAAGGTTACTCTCCTTCTCCCCTGATCAGAACACGGTCTCTTTCAGTCTTTCCTCAAACCTGATCTTAGTCTCTCCTTTATGCTCTCTTCCTAGGTCCTCCTCTTCCCACCAAGCCTTCCTTTCTCGCCTCCCTCAGCAATATTGTGTGTGGCCCAAAATCCCATTTCATGGTCAAGTCTGGAAGCCTTACAAATGGGTGGTTTTCCCCATCCCCTCATTAACTCTTGAGGAGGAATTACCACTTACCAGCCTAACTATAATTCATTCTTGGGTCAGAGGGTTGTTCTGATCCTGAGCAATTAATTCCAACAAAGTAATAGTCTGGTGGAGGTTAATGCAACCATTCCTAGTCCCCTTCACCATCTCTTTCACAGCATTCATGATCTATCTTAGTAAACCCCCCTTCCAGCAGTCATGCAGCACTTATCCATTTTTTAGTAATTAACAGAATTTGCATTCATTGGCATTTTATACAAAGGTCCATCAAATCAAACATTCACACATATTGGGTTTTCCATAGTCTCTTGGCCAATATAGTTATATTTACAAATTGGGGGAAATAGGGTGTTACAATTCCCTCCCCCTTAAAGGAACATATTCCTCAATGTTCTATATGTCAACATGCTTTGTATATATAGAAGTAAACAAAAATTGATATGCATGTCTCATGGCATCCTCCATTTCCCACGTAGCCTCATCTGGGCCAAAGTGTTTCCACTACACCTTGACCTATGCAATGGTTCGGTTCCTGAGTGAGTTTTCCTTCCTGTCTAGTATGTATTGAGTTTCTAGTAGGAACTATCCCTCTGGATGCACCTAGATCACATACCAATCAATTATATGATTAGAGTCATGTACATATTTCTTCAATAATGAAACATGGAAAACATTATGTGCCTTTACTGTGGGAGGGAGTGCTAGCCTATAGGCTACAGGTCCCACTCTATCTAAGACTTCAAAGGGTCCACAATACCAAGGTGCTAGCTTGGCACAAGCTCCCATTCTTAGGGAACTCTTCATGAGCCTAACTCTAAGATAGACATGGTCTCTTGTCTTGAACTCTCTAGGATTTCTCTTCCTATCGGTGTAACTCTTCTTTCTATCCAGAGAAATTGTCATATTTTTCTTTATCTGAATCACTTGTTGTTCCATTTATTTCAGCATGTCGAGTTCGATTGTAATTTTATCCACTAGATTACTCCATCTGATTGGAATCTTTCATTTTCTACCATAGAGTGCTTCAAAAGGGCTCATCTTCAGTGACTCTTTATAATCTTTGTTGTAGGAAAATTGTACCAATGGAAGGTAGCCTACCCACTTCTTAGGCTTATGCATTGCATGCATCCTTAACATATATTCTAATATCTGGTTTACTCTTTCTGTTTGTCCATCATTTTGAGGGTGATAGGTTGTGCTAAACAACAATTTAGTCTCAAAACTAGCCATCAAGGACTTCCAAAAGCTTGAAGTAAACTTGGTGTCTCTGACAGATATAATCTCCCTAGGCATTCCATGCAATATAAATATCTCCTTCATGATGTTGTTGGTGATATCTATGGCCTTTCAAGTTGATTTGATAGGAACGAAGTGAGAAGACTTGCTCAATTTTTCCACCACTACCATGATGGCGTCATTCTGCTTGGCCGATTTTGGTAATCCGGTGATAAAATCCATGGAGATGGTTTCCCATTTCCATTCTGAAATTGGTAAGGGTTGTAACAACCTTGTTGGATTTTAGTTTTATGCCTTAACTTGTTGGCATTATAGACACTTAGCTAAATAATCAGTTATGTCCTTTTTCAATCCAGGCCAATAGAATTGTTTTCTAGTAGTCGTAATCATTTTTTGATAACCTGGATGACCAGTATATGGTCTCTTGTGTAGTCCTTCCATTATGAACCTCTTCAAGTCATCACAACTTGGGATATACAATATGTTTATGTAATTCAGTAGACCTTCATCCAGCATCTAATAGCCTTCATACTTTATCCATGTGGGCTCTTTCTTTAGGTATGATGTCATGGTCTTGAAGAATGCATATGCTTCATGTGAATTTTGAACTCTCTCCCTGACATCCATTTAATAGGTGCTCATTGTTGCCAGGAGAATCGTTTTCACACTATTGCTAAGGGCATCAGCCACCCTATTTTCCTTTCCTTAGATGTGATTGATTTTTAAATCAAACTCACTAAGGAGAGCCATCCACCTAGCTTGTCTGGCATTGAGTTTTGGTTAATCAAAAATGTGCCTCAACCCACAATGGTCTGTCATAAGTACAAATATCATACCCAGGAGGTAATGCCTCCACATTTTTAAAGTGTGCACTATGGAAACCAACTCTAGATCATGGGTCACACAATTGATTTCATGCTCATTCAATTTTCTGGATTCTTAGCAAATTACATGTCCTTCTTGCATAAGGACTCCTTCGAGTCCTTCCTTACAGGAATTTGTACACACAATGAAGTCATTATCAGGGCCTGCAATATTCAGCACTGGTCCATGGGTTAGAAGGTATTTCAATTTCTAAAATGTTTCTTCACATTCTGATGTCCAAGTGAACTTAACCCCCTTTTTTTTTGAAGGGAGATGATTGGAAAACCAATCTTGGAAAATCCTTTTATAAACCTTCTATAGTACCTCGTTAATCCCATAAAGGATCTGATATCAAACACATCCTTTGGGGTATTCCATTTCATGATAGATTTAATCTTGCCAAAGTCTACTGCCACTCCTTCTTCAGAAATAAAATGGCTTAAGTAATGGACTTGCTTCTGAAAAACTTCACACTTGCTAAAGTTAACATAGAGTTGATGCTCTCTTAGTACTTTAAGTACAATTCTAATATGTTCTTCATGCTCCTCTATTTTCTTGTAGTAGATTAGGATATCATCAATGAAAAACAATACAAATCTATCTAGGAATTTGTTGAGTACATTAATCATCAAGCACATAAAAGTGGCAGGGGCATTGGTTAATCCAAATGGCACCACCACAAATTCATAATGGTCATACCTGGTCCTAAAGGTTGTTTTGTGGATGTATTCATCCTTGATTCAGACTTGATGGTATCCAAACCTTAAGTCAATATTTGAGAAAATGGAAGCACCCCTTAATTAGTCGAACAAGTCATCGATTCTTGGTAAGGGATACTTGTTCTTTATGGTTGTCTTGTTGAGTTGTATATAGTCTATGCACAGTCGGAGTGTGCCATCTTTCTTCTTCACAAACAAGGTTGGTGCTCCCCATGGAAACACACTGGACCGAATGCATCCTTTTTCCATCATTTCCTTTAGTTGTATATTGATCTCAACTAGATATGGTGTACTCATCCTATAGGGTGTCCTAGACGTTGTCACTTCTCTTGGTGCAAGTTCTATGGATAAGTCAATGTCTCTTCTTGGAGGTAGACTTGGTAACTCTTTTGAAAACACATATTTATACTCTATTAATATGGGGTGGACCTCTAGGCTTGTTTCTTCATCCTCAAACAAATTCCAACACCTGTATCACATATAGGGGACATCCCCTTCTGCAATACTTTTTCATTTGAATGGATGATATTTGTCTCACTGAGACAGGCTTATGAATCCCTTGGAGGGTTATTTTTCTCCCTTTTTCATTTTCACATTCCAGAGTTTTATGGTAATAGTCCAACTTGGTTTTATGAGTGGCTAACCAGTCCATATCAATCAACAGGTCACAACATCCTAGGGGAAGTATGTTGAGGGTCCCTTGGGTGGGAAATCCATTCATAATGAATTGGCAAGCTGGTATCACCTCTGCTACTTTTCTTTTGGTTCTAGTGGATAGTTGTACCAACCATGGATTAACATGTCCAACTGATTGTAGTTTACACTTATCAATAGTTTGGGGGGGAACATAACTCAAATTAGAACCAGGGTCAATTAAAATAGAAACTAGATGGTTGGCGATCATACCTTCCATCTCCACCACTGAAGCTTGGTGGTCGGCTTGTTTATTATCCAAGGCTGCATAAATCCGTGGCATGCTCCTAGCCACATCATTGACTTTGGTAGCTTCTTGGATGTTGTAGACTCTCCTATTTTTATATTGTCTGTGTGGACAATACCTCAGCAGATGTTCTTCTCCACAACCCCAACATTTCAAGGGTTCTCTCTTGGGGTCATCAATATTTCCAAGGGTTGCTCTAAGGGGTTTATTTCCACTCTGGGAGGAGAAATTTTGTTGATACACACTTCTAGTAGGAAGGATCATCCTAGAACCCTTCCCATAGCTCTTAAATATTGATTATTTAAACCCATTCTTCTTGAATCCCGAACTACACTTCTTTTTCCATTCCTCACAAGGTTTTGTCTGCTTCCTGAACTGTTCATAACAATACCTTGCCTTCCGGATAATATCTTCTAATGTCTTTGTCTCGTAAAACTCAATCATGTCCCGGTAGGATTGAGGTAACCCACTGATAAATTGTTTTACTTTTACCTTTTCATCTTTTATGTAGGGTACATACCTTATCAGCTCAAGGAATTTATTGATATATTCCTCTATGGTGAGTTGTCCCAACCTGATTTCATAGAACTCCTTAGTCTTCCCATCAAAGTATTTCTCTGATAGATACTTATTCTTGAAGTATTTCTCAAATTGTTTCCATGATAAATCCTTCTCATGGATTCCTTTCACATTGTGAAGGTCTTCCCACCATATGGAATCCTTTCCATTCAGGTTGAAGATGGTTATTCGAGCCTTCAAGTTTTCAGAGTAGTCGGGGACTCTAAAGTAATTCTTTAAAATAAGAAGCCAAGATTTTGCCTCTTCCCCTTTCTTAATATCTCCATCAAAATAAGGTGGTATGGATTTCTTGAACTCTTCACGATTACAAATTTTGGAATTTTTTTGCTTCTTTCCTTTCCTTTGAGAAGGTGAGATAATTTTTCTACTAGAAGATCCCTCGGAGTTGCTAGTTTCCTCTCCAGAGGACTCTCCTAATGAGTGTCCCCTACCTCCAGGTTAGGCCTTCCTAGAGGTACTCCTCTAAGTGTGACCACTTCTGGGGAAATGTTTTTGTATCTTAAGTGGGCTTTGACTTCTCTTCGTATGTCTCCAGTCCACGTGACTGGTTCCAAGTCCATGTTGTAGTTGCCTCTGTATATAGGATAATATCTGTAGCAAGACTGCATTAATTTATGTTTGTTTTTCTTTCTCCTTTATCAATCTCTCATTGTCGTCCTTGCAACTCTATAATTCGACCATGATCCTCCTTACAGTTTCAGCAAGATCCGAAGGGGTCTCCACCGCCCTCCTCTTGTCACATTCTTCATCTCTATTGTGGGAGCCATCCCCCACTTCATGGTGTGTCACCATCCTTTATGCTAGTAGTTTCTCGTGATTTATTGATTGCTTGAGTGTAGACAAAACACTTATTTTTAGCTAACGGTATATTAGTTCATGAACAACACATAGTTCATATTTCTTAAATACACACACACAATCGAAATTTTTCATTCTTTTCTTCAGTAAAATTTTAACCAGACTCTTTAGGAAAGAGGTAAGGAAGGGTGTCACCCTTAAGATTTATTTAAACATGGTTTTTAAGTGACTTGTCCATGATCCCAAGCAGGCCAAGTGTTGTAACCATGCTCGGATACCAATTTGTAACGCACTCGACCCCTCAATGACTTTCCTAGGGATGGGGCGTCAAAATTGCATTCTTATTAAGTGGTCAAATCCTTCCTTTGGGGTCTCTATCACATTATTCTCATCCAGATATTTCCAACCACAGTCTCCATTCTCAAAAATGAGATCTGAACTAGCAGATTGTTGAGCACTCAACACACCCTAAAAATCCCATGTCAAATTTTACTTTTTGGGTACCACTTGATCTTTTGCACTATTTGATTCTACTTCAGTATTAAAAATGTTGCCTTTCCTTATCACTTTTGTTTCTCATTTAAGTCTCTCAAAGTTTTCTTGAGCATGTGAAAACACATAACTTAAAAGACTAAGACTTAATCAAAGAATCGATAGTCAAGAATTATCCCCAACGCGCTTAAGAAATTCGGCATCAGAACGGACTAAGCATGAAAGGAAATCATTCAAGAGAATCGACATCGTCGAGCGCCAATCTTCTTCAGCATTGGAAAATGGAAGTTGTTCTTCTGCGACAAGCATCACTCGAGAATATCACTGACAGTCGATCCCTTTCGGCGTCGGTAAAAGGTGAAAAGAGTAAGCATTCAATGAAAATGAAATGATATCGTCGATTCCCGGGACGTCGTCGGTGTTAGGGAATTTTCAAGAACAATGACCCACAAGGGAACTACGCGATGGAACTATCTCTAAAATCTGATCCCCGGTAACTTTCAACATCGGAGAGATTTTATAAGGATAGCTTGTAGAGACCATGATAATTCAATCCCCGATCGCCGACCCCAACACCTTTCGACCTTGGAAATCCCAGGTTTATTTTAATACATGTCTCATGTAGAAAGACCCGACTCCGACTAAGATATATGGCCAAACCACCTATCCTCTTTTTCCACCTGTCATGGCCCGAGTAGTTAGACATACGATCTAGTTTTTCCTGAGTCATTACTAACTCCCGAGACCCATGATGCACCCCGAATCAATTCGGCCACATCAGCACCATACGACGAAATCAGTCGACGTCAGAGATTTTCTCTGGAGGATGCCAATGGGAATATACACAAGGATATCACTAATTCCCGATCTTCCCACTAAGAAAGCGATGCGATGAGACATTTTATCTCTAAGATACGATGGATCTGAAGCATTTAAAGAATTAATTAATTCAAAAATCCCGCATTAGTTGTTAATTCGTGCACAAATCAAAAAGGATCGATTGAACGTGTCAATTCAGTGCATCACCCTCCGCACCCCCATCGTCAACTCATGTAGAATTTATTTTTCAAAGATTCAGCAGTAGGTTCTTTTGAATTTCACTCATCACTTGAATTAATTTATTGATATGACTGGTAGGATCTCTCCCGTTAAATCCTTTTGAGTCATTGTAAACAATAGTATTATGTGCGCAAAGAAGTTTGGAGCATCCAGAGGAGAAAGACGAGAAATCCAGGGAAAGCTTCCAAGGTCCAGTGAGTATTAAACAACACTTAGCAAGCGCTACAGGTATGTACCAATCTATGGGTATTTTATTCTTCATTTCATACGTTTTCATCCAATGTTATCTTGTACACATGCCTAAAGGATCATTTTCAGTTACAGGGACGATGCCTCCGCAGAGACCTACCTAGAGGAAATCTCCAAGAGCGCCAAAGCTAAAGGAACCATATGTAGGAGAAGGCTCTTCCCCATCAGTCGCAAAACAATTGGACTTTTCTCCAAAACCAGTGCTCGTCATCAAGACATCCACCAAGGTGGTTTTCGCTCAGCCTCTGGCCTTTGGAGACACAGAGGAGAACATCAGGACCAAGACAGTATTCCTGCACTGGGAATATCTTTTCAAGGAAATCAAGCAAGAATAATTCCCCGAATATACCCCACACACCAATCTCGATACAAGAAAACGTGACGATGAAGTCCTCCTAAATGTCTAAAAGGTGTATCTGCACATGGTGGCGAGAAGGACTCTAGTATTTACTTGCATATAACTCTTGAAGTGGCTTATCGATCACACTGACATGCAAATATGTTTGATTAATGACGACAATGGTGGGTGTGTCGAGGTTTTCCTTCTAGTGGAAGTGTATAATTACAACAATCTCAGAGAGCTAGAAGGACGGCTAAACATCGATTTTTTTATAAGCTTCTATGAGAAACACGATACCGGTAAGGTGATGGCGTCGTGGTGGAGAGAGGATAAAAAATTTACCAATTGGACCTCCAGCTAGTACTCGACGACCAACCTAAGGGATTCGTACATATATCTAATGGCCCTCCTATGTCGATTGCATGGGGAGAAATACTTCTCTAGGTTTTTAGAGGCTTGGATGCCTCTAGCTTATATGGTAGCCATTTCTAGAATAGGTTTTAACTGGGGCGCCATCATTTCCAAACAGTTGACCACTTGCATACGACAAGCTCAAACACCAAAAGAAGGAGAGACTCCATATTTCTACATGGCATCTTATCTATTGGACATCATCTGTGCCAAAAATGTCTTTGTCAGAATGAACTTAAGTTGGCACACCTCAAAACTCTCGATACATGTATATTTTGGCATCTTGTGGGAGAATAGGTACAATAAATCCTACTCTCTCATCTGTGATCAGTTCATCACATGTATTTATTACTTGTTGTTCAAGAAAGGGTTCCCAAGGCTATCGAATGCATCCAAAAACATTGTATCGAAAGTTGTCCACTGGTATCTAGATGAGAGAGATACCTACATCAAGGTTTTTGGTGCCACCGTAGCACCCCATATGTTACTTGTGTATGTCCACGATTGACTAGTAATAGGAGAAATTGGTTACCAGACCATCCTGCAAGGTTATAATGATACTCTAGTAAACGATAAGAAGCGGGCATTCATACCTTATGGATTCCATATAGGTTTCTACATGGTAAAAGACACTACTCAAGCCAAACAAGAAGGGTTGAATCAATTGGAGTTCTGATTCTAGACTGGTCGCTTTCACAAGAATGACCCAAAAGGTTTAGTCTCAAAGCACACATCATAAGTATCTTCATGCTGGCCATACACCCATGACAGTTTTGAAGATGAGATCTTCACCGAAAATGCTCAAAACTAGGATGAGGTGGTGGTAAGGATGGTTGAACCTAAGGCAACAAGGTTCAAGGTCGTGAGTTTGGATGAGCAAGAAATAGTCCTGTAACAATCGGATCAATAGGTCCTCAGGGCCAGGGAAGAAAGGATAACATATGAAACAGTCGGAGCAGTGGAAGCTCCCCAGGAAGCCACCGAAATAGCGAAGATTTCTCAGGTAACTCCGGTACAGGATAGGAATTTCCTCGAGGATCGGGATGTGGTGGGGTGAGGGGAACTCATGTATCAATAGGCCTATCATATGATGAATTGGATGTGGGATAACCCAGACCTCGTCAGGATGCCAAGGCTTACAACCAATATCCCAGAAGAAATCTCGACGGGGCCAAACGACAATGATTTCATAAACCTTGATAACATCAATGGGTCAGATGACCCTGAATCCACAATGCCACCAGTCGGATCATTGACAGGTGTAAAAACTCAACAATATAGGTTGGGTATCAGTGGAAACAAGTGCGCCTAATCCTTTGAGTGAGTTTATAAATATATATAGTTATGATGAGAACCCAGAGGCATCTCTCGGGACCCCTGTGCATGTCTAAGAAGAAAAGGGACCTGAGAAGAATTCTTCTCCTGATCCCAAGGTCAAAACCCAAGAGGTATGTAATGCTTCCCCAACCGTCATCCAACCCACTGGTCAGGAAGACACTACTTTGCGGAACAACATCATTTTATGCTTAATTAATAACATGCATTTAAAATAGGTTAAACACATTTAAACTCAGAGTCAGCACAAAATTACTATTGACATAAATAATCGATGGAATTAACATTCATTCATATGCACAGCAGAATACATGATAAATATAAATACACAAACATGCAACACATAATTAAAACATCATCTGGTACTTATCTTTGAAATGGTGGTAGTTTCACCAACCATGTGCAAGCCTTCCACGAACCTCCCAGCCTTAGACCACACTGCTCATCAAGCTCAGCAGTGGGTCACCCCCAAGCTGGGACTAAGCTCCACCCCAAGGTAAGGAATCCTAGGCTAGGTTGAGGTTACAGGGATAATAGCACAGAATGACAAGAAGGATTCTTCCCAGGATGCCATCTTACGCCCACTACTCATGGACTCTCATTCCCCACAAGCATGTTCCACCCGAAAGTATACACCTTCACAAGCACAGTCCATCGGTGCTACACCTCCCTCTCTGGGTCTTGGCAACAGGATGGATTAGGAAGTATTAGAGCCTGAAGCTAGTGATGGACACTCTCTAGAAGAAACCACTTCCTAGCAAACTCTCTCACCTGGAGAGAGTTATTCACAGGCCTGACAACCTGCCTCTTCCAACAACAATCACCTCCCTCACCTGGAGAGAGGTTACACATAGGCTAAGCACAAACTCACACTGGCCAATAAGCCACACGCAGTCTAGCACTACGTGGCCACAATAGACAACTGCAAAAATAGACACGAGCTTCCCAAACAGGCTCAGCAATCACAAAATAGACTCACGGTTTTGGGATTGCACAAGGTGTACAGAGATCCTACACACAGGCTCAAACTATTCAGGCAAGGAATGTAATGGCTTCCTTAGGAATCAACACAGACCTTTTCCCCGGGTTCAGAATTGAACGAGGGTATCTTGCAGAGGTCAGACGGGACTCACGTTCAGACGGTCGATGGTGGAATGGAGGAGGAACCCCCATCACGGCTCAATTCAACAGTTTTTAACTGCATGCACTTGATTCGACACTTGTCACCCATGAAACTTCATGTGTTCCATCAGCATGTGTTCCTCCCCATTTGGAAGTCACTTGTCATTCCAAAAGAGCTTAGGATAAAACATATATTTCACATGGTCTTTTTGGAATAATATTAAAATATTATTCCCAAGGACTTAATCCCCTAGGCTCAACACTTAGCCCCTCTTCCCACCTTCCAGCCCCTAATCCCTTGCCCACTCTATGGAAGCTTAATCCCCCTTCACTCATTCATTGTGGTCGGTCTGCATGCAGCAGTGTTTATATTTTTATTAATGTTCTGCATGATTACATATACAAAAGAAGGCTCTTGGCCTTCAACACTCAGGCTCTTTGGCCTAACAATCACATAAGCCCACCATCTTATATAAACTTGGCTCACCAACCTATAAAACATAATTACAATTCATTTCAGAAACATGATTTACAAAAGGGCTCGGCCTTGGGGACATTACAATCCCCCACCCCTTATTTTTGCACTGTCCTCAGTGCAACTTTACACTGCATCTGCAAGCTTTTCAAAATTTTCAATAAGATGCAGGTACTCTGCCGGCATAACATCTTCATGATCCCATGTTGCGTCCTTAGGAATGTACCAGGTCCACTGGACCTTTACAAGCCCTATATCTCGATTTTGGAGCTATTTGTTTTTCCTGTCCAATATGCACACAAGATGCACCTTCAGGACACCTTCTGGTT
This sequence comes from Picea engelmannii, assembly GCA_009831015.1. Lineage (NCBI taxonomy): Eukaryota > Viridiplantae > Streptophyta > Pinopsida > Pinales > Pinaceae > Picea > Picea engelmannii. The sequence continues at coordinate 293,236 of ML812056.1, read as the reverse complement.
CCACCTGAATCACATTCCAATTGATAACATGATTAGCATCAGGTATATATTTCTTAAGAAATGAAACATGAAACACATTATGTATAGTCATAGATGTAGGTAATGCAAGATTATATGCAACTGGCCCAATCCTTTCCAAGATTTCAAATGGCCCGCAAAATCTAGCTGCCAACTTGGCACAACTTCCCAGCTTCAGGGAACTTCTGTTAGTTTTCACTTTCAGGAAAACATGATCACCCACTTTGAATTCTTTGTGGGTTCTATTCTTATCAGCATAACTTTTCTGCCTGTCCTGGGCGGCTTTCAAATTCTATTTATTTTTTATCATTTGGTCCTCCATCTCCTTGAGCAACTCTGGCCCAACTACTGCTCTATCAGCTGGATTATCCCAGCTCACTGGAGTATTGCACTTTCTTCCATAAAGTGCTTCAAATGGGCTCATCTTCAACGATGCATGATACCCATTATTGTAGGCGAATTATACAAAATGCAGGTAGTCTTCCCATCTTGATGGTTTGTCCATCACGTACTTTCTCAACATGTCCTCTATTACTCTGTTCACCCTCTCTGTATGTCCATCAGACTCAGGATGATACGTTGTACTAAAATTCAGATTCATTCTGAATCCTTTGAATATTCCTTTCCAGAAATTTGAGGTGAATTTCGGGTCCCTATCAGACACAATCGTTTTAGGAATTCCATGCAAGCGTGCCACTTCTTTTAAGAAGATATCAACAACATTTGTTGCCTTGTGAGTGGTTTTCAGTGGAATAAAATGAGCATCTTTTGTAATCTTGTCCACCACAACCATGATCGAATCGTGATGCTTATTTGTTATGGGAAATCCTGTAATAAAATCCATGTTCACCACTTCCCACTTCCATTCAGGTATGGGAAAAGGTTGCAGCAACCCTGTTGGGTGCCTATGCTCAGCTTTAACTTTTTGGCACTCCATACATCTAGCGATGTATTCAACGATCTCTCTCTTCATACCCGGCCAAAAGTAATGGCTTTTGACTACTGCCATAGTCCTCTGATATCCAGGGTGTCCAGCATAAGTCACGTTATGCATTTCTTTTAGAATCACAAGTTTCAATTCCTGGACATTGGGTATATACACTATGTTTTTATACAGAAGTATTCCATCAGCTCCCAAGATGTAATTTCCTTCTTTTTGTGGTATCTCGCTCTGATGTAGCTTTTCTACCAAGTCTCTGTATTGCAAATATGCATTTGCAGCTTCCAAAATTCTATCTTTAATATCAGTCCTGTACATGCTAATGGTTGTAGCATGTAATTCATGCACCTTTCTGCTGAGTGCATCAGCCACCTTGTTTTCCTTCCCTTTGATATGCTTGATATCAAAGTCGTATTCACACAGAAATTCCAGCAACCTACTTTGTCTAGCGTTTAAGGTTGGTTGATCAAACAAGTATTTCAGACTATTATGGTTTGTTCTAAGTTCAAACCTCCTTCCCATGAGGTAATGTCTCCATTTCCTCAGAGCGTGAACAATTGTTGTCAACTCCAAATCATGAGTGGAATAATTCTTTTCATGCTCTTTCAGCTTGCTGGACTCATAACAGATTACAAATCCATTCTGGCTGAGAACTCCTCCCAACCCTTTCTTACACACATCTGTGCATATCATGAAATCCATATTTGGATCTGCAATCCTCAAGATTGGAGCGTTGGTTAACAGCTGCTTCAATCACTGGAAACTCTTCTCACACTCTTCAGTCCACTGAAACTTTTTCTCCTTCCTTTGCAAGGAAGTGATAGGGTGAGCTATCCTTGAGAACCCTTCTATAAACCTTTTGTAATAGCCCGCTAGACCCATAAAGGATCTAAATTCCACCACATTCCTTGGCGCTGAACATTCTCTGATGGCCTCAACCTTCTCAGGATCCACAATGATCCCTTCTTCTGAAATAATGTGCCCCAAGTAATGGAGTTGCCTTTGATAAAATGAGCATTTGCTCAACTTGGCATACAGCTGGTGTTCTCTCAACACTTGCAGCACCATCCTCAGGTGTTGTTCATGCTCTGCTTCTAACTTGGAATACACCAAAATGACATCCAGGAAGACTATGACAAATTTGTCTAGATAGTCCCTGAATACACCATTCATCAAGCACATAAAAACAGCAGGTGCGTTTGACAACCCAAACGGTACCACTGTGAACTCGTAATGACCATACCTTGTTCTAAAGGCGGTCTTGTTGATGTCTTCATCCTTTATTCTTACCTAGTGATCTCCCGATCTGAGATCTATCTTCAAAAATATTTTTGCACCTTTCAACTGATCGAAAAGATCGTCGATCCTCGACAGAGGATACTTGTTCTTGACAGTTACTTTGTTCAACTGTCTGAAATCAAGGCACAGCCTCAACGTCCCATCCTTCTTCTTCACGAATAGGACTGGGGCACCCCAAGGTGACACGTTGGGGTGAATGTACCCCTTATTTAGAAGCTCTTCAAGCTGCAATTGCAACTCTTTCAGCTCTGGCGTACTCATTCTATAAGGAGCTTTCGACACTGGAGCTGCTCCAGGCATCAAATTTATAGAAAAATTGTTGTCTCTCTTCAGAGGTAGTCTAGGTACCTCCTGAAATATGTCTTCAAATTCTGTAAGTACTTCATGGTCTCTAATATTTGGGACTTCATCTCTGGATGCTTCTTCCACACGGGCTGCAAATAATTGACAGCCTTTTCTGTAGCACTTCTTCAGCTACATTGCTGAGATTTCTCTAACCACCACAGCTCTAGGAATCCCTTGGACTATTTTTTGATTCCCTTCCTCATTCAGGCATGTAAACTTCTTGTTACGACAGTCCAAAAATGCATGGTGACGGTCCAACCATTCCATCCCAATTAAGTAGTCATAAGAGCCTAAAGTCATAATATTCAATTCAGCCTTACTGCTCAATCCTTTCATGTCCATAGGACAGGACTTAACCAACTCAGTGACTTGCCTCTTGGTTCATGTAGCCAACTGCACTAACCAAGACTTTTCATGTTTGCTTCTTGATAAATGCAAACTTTCCACCACCCTAGGATCTACATAACTATGGCTAGCCAATGAATCAATTAAAATAATAAATGGTCGGTTGTTGATCATACCTTCCACTTCAATCATGTGCGATTGAAATTCAACTTACTTGTTGTCCAGGGCCACATAGATCCTTGGCATTCTACTGCCCATGTCCTCTACTATTTCATCTTGTTGAACATTATGGACAGTTCTTGCTTTGCCATTTTTATGGGGACAATCTCTGTATTTGTGGTTCCCTTTACAGCCCCAACACTGAATGGGGGTCTGTCTCTGCCTTTGTTCCCCCACTTCAGCCATTCTCGGCTCTCTAAATGATAGATTTCCTTGAGGACTATTTCTGAAAAAGGGAGGTTTGTTTTCCTTCTGCCTTTGTTCCTTCTTAAACTTCCTCTGGTCATCCCAAGCCTTTTGAAAGGTAGGCTTTTCTCTTTGTTGTTCATATAAGCATTTAGCCCTTCTTATTGTTTCTTTCATAGTCTTAGGATCATCATACTGAATCTTTTCACCAATGGTAGGTGGCAGTCCACTCACATAACTCTGAATCTTGACAGCCTCATCCTTGATGAATGGAACATACTTCAATAGTTCCAAGAAACTTCGTTCGTATTCATCAATGGTCATGTTTCCTAGCTTGAGTTCAAAGAAATCCTTCATCTTTCTGTCATAGTATCTTTTAGCCAGGTATTTCTTCTCGAAATACCTCTTGAACTCCTTCCAAGTGATATCTGTCTCTCTAATGTGTTGCACCTGCACAAACTAATCCCACCACATGGATGCTTTTCCTTTTAGTTGATACATCGCAATTCTTCCTTTTGCATGAGAGGAATAATTCTGCAGTTGGAAATATTTCCTTATGCCAAGCAACCATGTTTCATCATCTTCCTCCTTCTTATGTTCTCCATCAAATGTAGGAGGCTTAATATTATTCATCTCCCCTTTCAATTCATCCATCCCAAATCTCATGTGCTTTCGGGTAGGGGATGGGCTTGAACTACTATGTGCCTCCCTACTGGAATGCTTTGGTGAGAGACGATGATGTCTGCTACCACTCCTCAATCTTCTTCTCCTCTCAGGGGTCCTGACATTTCTTGATCTTCTTTTCCTCTCAGGGGTACTGCGACTCTCTGTCTTGCTTGAGTCACTCCCCTTCTCCAATTTCCTTTCTATTCTTTCCAGGCTCTTCAACATTTTTAAGTTGAATTCACCCTGATGATCCCTGACTCTCATGATCTTTCGACTATCAGCTCATGGAGCCTGGGCATCTTTCCACAATCTTTCAATGAGTTTCATCATATGTCCTTCCTTATCCAATTCTCTTCTATGCCCATTGGAGTTCGATCCTTCAACTCCTAAGTTGACATCCCTTCCTTCTCTCTCATCCTCTTATTCGGAGGAAATATGCAACTCTTCCATTTCTATACTCGGTTGTCCTGACACTCGTTGAACTCTGCACACACAACATGCAGTCAACCAAAGTTTTTCAAGACTTAAACCCTTAATAAAACTTCAACATTCATAAACCAACGTGAATAAGAAAAACATTTCGAATCCACTAAGTTTTCTGAGCTCTGTTTGGCTCTACAAATTTCAGGACTTCTGGTTTCGGGGTCTCGGTCCACGAGACTCTCATACTCGCTTTTGGGTTTCAAGGTTTTGGTCCACGAGGATCCAATAGTTAAATCCTCAACGGTTCTTTTGTCTTCGAAAATTTCGGGACTTTGGGACTTCGGGGTTTCAGGTTTCGGGGTTTTGGTCCCTGGAGGTTTTCACACTCGCTTACCTCTCCAACTCCTGGCTCCCGAACTTCCAACCTCTCTCCCCCTGGGCCCACAACACATCTTTCAACAACCAAGGTAGGGATTTCGGGATTTCAGCACTTCGGTTTTTGGGTCTTCAGTACTCGGGAGTTCACGAAGCAGTGACTCCAAGTCTCTTGTCGCTTCAATCCCTGACTTCCAAAATTTCTATCTCCTTACCCTTCGGGCCCACAATACAGTTGTTTCCCTTAACCATGGTGGTGTGTGGCACGTTCAGGAGGTTCCACGTCACCCTTGGTGATGTCATCGTGTCCCACCACTCTCGCTTTTTTTCTCGACCCACTGGCACGTGGTACACACCCTTGTGTCCACGTCCATTCCAAGTGAAATCCAATGGTTAGAATTCTCTCAGGTCTATGGCACAGATCCTTTCGACGTTTCGGGGGACCCACACAAATTCACTCATTCCAGACCCCCCCTCCCCTTATTAAAGGTAGAAAGTCAAAGGGGTCCGGAATCCAATCTTGTCTGTAGATCCGAACGCCCCAATCTAAGTCGTCAAAACCTACGCGCTCAATTCCATACCCCCCCCCTTGTTAAAGGTAGAATGACGATGGGGGTCCGGAATGGAACCCTGGCCATAGATCTGGGTGCGCAAATTCTGGTCGCCCAAATTTTCTCGCCGCTTAACAAAATTACGGTCTATTAATCTACTTGATCCAACGGTCAAGTTCCTCTCCTAAAATCTACGGTGTAGATCATTTCGGGATTTTGCGTACCACGATTTCCATGTTCCTGTGCAACTCCAAAGGGTTTTAAGCCCTATGCATGTTCTCCAGATATGATGTTCATGAGGGTTCTCCTTCCCCCCTGAACAGATCCTATGGTTCCAACACCTCATGAGTTGAACTCTCTCTCTCTCCCGGTGGCCATATACCACACCGACTGCGGATTCTAAAATACTGCTAAACCTCCTGAGCTTTGTAACACGGTCAAGTGACTCCTTGCCACTCAGGAACATTCTGGGGTTTGAAATTGGCCCTCCCAACACAATTTCTTCTCAAAACAAAATTCAATCCAAGACCACTTATCTGGCCCATCTAGGCTCGGTGTCGAAACCATGGCTCTGATACCATTCTGTAACGCTTCCCCGGCTGTCATCCAACCCACTGGCCGGGTAGACGCTACTTTACAGAACAACATCATTTTATGCTTAATTAATAACCTGCATTTAAAATAGGTTAAACACATTTAAACTCAGAGTTAGCATAAAATTACTGCTGACATAAATAATCCATGGAATTAACATTCATTCATATGCACAATAGAATACATGATAAATATAAATACACAGACATGCAACACATAATTAAAACATCATCTGGTACTTATCTTTGAAACGGTGGTAATTCCACCAACCACGTGCAGGACTTCCACGAACCTCCCAGCCTTAGACCACGTTTCTCATCAAGATCAGTAGTGGGTCACCCCCGATTTGGGACCAAGCTCCACCCCAAGGTAAGGAATCCTAGGCTCGGCTTAGGTTATAGGGAAAACAACATAGAATGACTGGAAGGATTCTTCTCAAGATGCCATCTGACGCCCACTACTCCCAAACTCTCATTCCCCACATGCCTGTTCCGCCCGGGAGTATACACCTTCACAAGAACAATCCATTAGTGCTACACCTCCCTCTCTGGGTCTCAGAAATAGGCTGGATCAAGAAGTCTCAAAGCCCAAAGCTGGTGTTGGACACTCTCTGGAAGAAACCACTTCCCAGCAAACTCTCTCACCTGGAGAGAGTTGTTCACAGGCCTGAAAACCTACCTCTTACAACAACAATCACCTCCCTCACCTGGAGAGAGGTTACACATAGGCTAAGCACAAACTCACACTGGCCAGTAAGCCACGCACATTTCAGCACTGCATGGACACAACAGCCAACTGGGAAAACAGACACGGGCTTTCCAAACAAGCTCAGCAATCACGAAATAGACTCACGGTTTTGGTTTCGGGATTGCACAAGGTGTACAGAGATCCCATGCACAGGCTCAAACTATTCAGGCAAGGAATGTACCAGCTTCCTTAGGAATCAACACAAACCTTTTCCCCGGTTTCATAATTGCACGAGGGTATCTTGTAGAGGTCAGACGGGACTCACGTTTAGATGGTCAACAGTGGAATGGAGGAGGAACCCCCATCACGGCTCAATTCAGCATTTTTTAACTGCATGCACTTCAGTCGACACTTTTCACCCATGAAACTGCATGTGTTCCATTAGCATGCGTTCCTCCCCATTTGGAAGTCACTTGTCATTCCAAAAGAACTTAGGATAAAACATATATTTCACATGGTATTTTTGGAATAATATTAAAATATTAATCCCAAGGACTTAAGCCCCTAGGATCAACACTTAGCCTCTCTTCCCACCTTCTAGCCCCTAATCCCTTGCACACTATGTGGAAGCTTAGTCCCCCATCACTCATCCATCGTGGTCGGTCTGCACATAGCGGTGTTTATATTTTTATTAATGTTCTACATGATTACATATACAAAAGAAGACTCTTGTCCTTCAACACTCAGGCTCTCTGGCCTAACAATCACATAAGCCCACCAACTTATATAAACTTGGCTCACCAACCTATAAAACATAATTACAATTCATTTCAGAAACATGATTTACAACAGGGCTTGGCCTTGGGGACATTACAAGGTCCCACAAAAGGAAATAGAAGATGAAAGTGTTCCCGACACACAGAAGCCTAATGCACCGGAGACCCAAACAGGCAGTCTGAAGGACAAGTCAAAACTGGATGAGCCAGAGGAAGGATCCCCATAAAAGGAAATCGGAGTTTCTACAGCCAATTCACAAGTAAGTATCGAGTCTACTCCCAACGCCTCTATTTCACTCGATACTCAAATCCCCGACAAGCGACAGAAAGAGGTCAGGCCTTCAGAGTGAAACGAAGAAGTTCAAGAGCTCGATCTTGAACAAATATACACCACCAGAATTCTAGGAGACACACTCACATGGGGTGATCACCAGATCCCTAAACCTGTGGATGAAGTAGCCAATATATATTTGATCGCTTATGATTGAAAGAGAAAATCTATTGTCCAATGGACCACAAAGAAAAGGAGGATTACATTGGACCTCTCCATCCTCACCACTACAGAGGAAGAGTTGATAAACACAAAAAACACCAGAACATTTGAACTTATCGGTGTAGGGAGAGAAATCTAAGATGCCACCCTAGATAGAGCTAGAAGATATGAGAAAGAGATGGTCACTGCCCTTAAGGAACTAGAACATTTGTGTTACCTGGATGAATACTATCAGGGCACCACTCAGACCGCGGTATACCTGAGAAGAGAGTTTGAAGAATATTACAACAAGTTCACACATGAGCGACACCTTTTTACTGTGAATATAGTTGATCTCCAAGAAGACACTCTCATGGCACTCGCAACGTGCAAGGATATGGAGCGGTGGTACAAAAGGGCACAGCAAGCTGTAGAGAGAATCAAATACATTGATGCATTTCAACAGGGTCAAGATAAAGAAGAACATGGCAAAATGTTGGGAAAAAGCAGTCTTGATCTCATGAAGTGATTAGTCGAGTATTGGGCTAATATGTCTTAGGAACCACACCAGGAAACTCAAGAGCAGTGGGCCAAATGCAAGAAACATTGGGGTAAAATCAAAAAAGCAATGAATTATATCAAACTCCCTGAGTTCGACACCCCCGATCACTTCATCGACTTGTGCGACAGTCAAATCACATACCAAGAAAGATTCATTACGGGTCGAAGAGCTATCGAAGGTGACCTACACTGCACCTGGACAAGTGCAATTATTTATAGAACATATGATTAGAACTTGGACTATGATACAGTAGTTAAACACCATTTTGGTGAAGTATCGGGCACATGCGGTGGAGGTCAAAGGAATTTATGCGGCTCCAATGGAACAAAACAGATTTCCATGGGCCCAAACTTGCGAGGAGTTGTTCATTAGTTGGTCAGAGTATGATAAAATTCACCCTTTCAAGTAATATCTTGAGTTGATTGTTAAAGAAGTTGTTAGAAGAGGATGCCACGTGGAAAATTTTGTTTTGTTTAAACTACAGTTAGTCGTTATTTTCAGTTGAATTTTATGTTATAAATAAGAACATCGACCAATTAGTCAAGGGTCGATGGTTGCTGCAAGAAAAAAAAAATGTGGTTTGTTAATAACTATTTCCGAGCTATATTTAAATAAGAAGTTCTACTAGACCAGAGACAAAGTTATTTTCATCAAATGCATGTGTGATTGGATGTGGAGAAGAACTGTTTCCCATCTTGTATCATGAATGATGTTGTAATGAGTAAGAGAAATTAAATATATTTGTCAAGTTATCTGGTGCAATGTTTTGTTTTTCTTTACTTTAACGATGAAGATGAATCATTGTGTTATCATGCGATGGATGATTAAGTAGGTGGATTATTATGCTTGCTTTTGTTTTATCGCATATGTGTTTCCTTTCTGATAATTAGTATCTCAAATAGTAATTGGATGCTCACATGGTTAATGTATTATTACTAGGCATGTGGTATAGAATTGTCGACTGCATGCTTGAGTAGCGGGTTATCCCAAGCTCAGCCTCTTCTCCAGTAGTTAAACTTAATTCTATTTTGTTTCCAAGTTGGTTTATATCGGCTTACAATATTACTTCAGTCCCACCTAAGAGAAAATACAAAAAGAGAAAGTACCAACTGAAGGAGACACCTTCACAAGAAAACGTAAAGACCATCGATTAATTGGTCGGATCACAAGATCTGGAGAACCATTCCACTATTAAATGCTACAGAGTCTAATTGGGACTTGATGGCGGGTTTGGTTCCTACTGTTGAACTAAATGGATTTAAGACCCATCAACACGGATATACCCTTCTGAATTTCTTCAAGCGTTCATTAGTTGAGGGCCATGTGGCATCCACGTGAACCCACCTCACACGTATTGTCTCCAGGTTCCTTCATCCATGGTGGAAGTTCGTCCACCGTCTGATCCCACGAATGGACCCAATATTTTTCTAACACGCAGGCCAATAGGAGCTTCGGTGCTTCGATACTTAACACCTCCTCACTATCTACGCACAAGATCTCCCAAAGTCCAAAACTATGAAGTCCCGTAAGCTTGCCATGTGACTATTCTTCAGACCTTTTGGTATCTTTACCACGCTAAACCCAAATCCTTTGGATTCACAAACTTCTGGACTCCCAAAATTTTGATCACTTCACCAACTACTTGGTTAGTCAGCTCGTACCTGGGGCTGACATGTGGAAGGGGCCAGGGGTGACACATGTCACGTTCCAATGGGTCTATAAGGTATGTGATACACACGAATTTGGGTGACACATGGCATGTCAAACTTGGGTCCATGTCACCCTTAGTGATGTCATTGTTCCATGTCACTCTGGACTAGCAACCTTCTAAAAATCCTCAGATCTTAATGTTGATATCTAGCCACATAGATCCATGGATATACGACTCATATTACTTCAAAAGTTCGACGTTCGGGAGTTTTTCGATGTTAACTCCTCTTTTCTCCCAAAGTTGGTCAGCGCTGGGTTGACCATAGCCTATATATGACGGTTAGGAAACATCCTGAAGCATCCTCGAATCAATGGTCCTCATTACTTTGTGACTTCATCCTTTGAGGATTTTGGTGTCACAACACCCCTATTCTCTCGAAGCGATCAACGTCAGGTTGACTTTGGCGTAGATCCGACAGCGAAGACAAGACCCAAAGGATCCCCAGATCAATGTTCCTAGTCACTTTGTGAATTCAACCTTCGGGAGTTTTGGTGTTACAACACCCCTATTCTCTCGAAGCAGTCAACGTTGAGCTAACATTGTTGTAGATTCGATGCCTAAGACAAGGCCCGAAGGATACCCAAATCAACAGTCCTAGACACTTCGCGAATTCAGCCTTTGGTATTTTTAGTGTCACAATAGCCTCGTTCTCCCGAAGCAGTCAACGCTGGGATTACTTTGTCATAGATCCAATGAATAATATAGGACCTAAAGGATCCCTAGTTCAACGGTCCTAGTCACTTCATGAATTAGGCCTTCAAGAGTTTTGGTGTCACAACACCCCTTTTCTCCCGAAGCGGGACTTCGCTGAAGTACCCTGTGTAGGTCCCTTCTCCTGAATGATTGGACAATAAGACGGGCTCCTAATGATCTCCCTCAAATCTATGGCTCTCCTTCACTTCGTAACTTTGGCGTTTGGGGGGTTTGATGCTATAGCATCTCCATTCTTCTGAAGTGGAACTTTGTCAAAGTTACATTCGTGAAACCTTCCACTAAACAATTGGACGGTCAAGAAGTGGCCCCAACGGACTCCCCGGATCAACGACTCACAACCTTCCACCACTCTCGCATTCGGGTATTTTTTACAAATAAGAAGTTTGACATCCCAGGGCTTCAAGATCCTGAAGCTCCGAAGCCATCAAGAGCTAGATCCTTTCAGACTTATCACGGGGTTTGTAGACCATGATCATATGGACCCTCTGATGAATATTGGGCTATAATATCTACTCTTATCTGATATTTGGTTAAGGTTGTGGGCGTGAGCCTAAGGTTTCTTAGGCTACTAGTTTTAAGGAAACGCCTTCCTAGCTCGCAGAACTTTAAGTTCTAAAATAGGGCAGGGTATTCTCATGGAATTATCGAGACGGTAGCAGTTCCAAGAGGCTTTATCTAACTCTTGAACTGTGAGGTAACTCCCTAGGAAAACGCCTTCGAGGGTTATACTGGACCATATGGAAAATCATGCAGAAGCGTAAGTCTTCAGGGAGATAAATACATACAAATCACTTGATCAATCAATACAAAGGCCAATCTTAAATGTATACATACATTCATTCATTCATTATTCATTTCAAAGAACAAAGCATGAAAAACACTTAACAGAACTAGAAGACATGATGCGACTACTGAAAGGGATGCCCATTTCCACCCAACCATAGGCTCAGTCACTCATAATGGATTTACCACTGGCCACCCCCAATCCAGACCACGATGCTTTGAGTTTTAATCTTTTCTTCCAGCTTAGTGAGATTTAGGGATGAAGTTTACTCTCCTTCTCCCGTCTCAGTGAGAGTTAGGGATGAAGGTTACTCTCCTTATCCCTCGATCAGAACATGCTCTCTTTCATTCCTTCCTCGAACCTGAGCTTACTCTCTCCTTTATTCTCTCTTTGCAGGTCCTTCTCTACCCACCACACCTTCCTTTCTCACCTCCCTTAGCAAGATAGTGTGTGGCCCGAAATCCTAGTCTGTGGTCAAGTCTGGAAGCCTAATAGATGGGCGGTTTTCCTCATCCCCTCATTAACTCTTGAGGAGGTCTTCCCACCTACCATCCTGGTTGTAATTCATTCTTGGGTTAGAGGGTTGTTCTGATCCTGAGCAATTAATTCCATCAAAGTACTGGTATGGTGGAGGTTAACGCAACCATTCCTGGTCCCCTTCACCATCTCTTTCACAACATTCATGGTCTCTCTTAGTACACCCCCCTTCCAACATTCATGCAACACTTATCCATTTTCTATTAATTAATAGAATTTTCATTCATTGACCTTTTATACAAAGGTCAATCAAATCAAACTTCACACATATTGAATTTTCCATAGTCTCTTGGCCAATATAGTTATATTTACAAACTAGGGGAAACAGGGTGTTACACCATGTGTGACTAAGACATCATAAAAGAAAGAACCTTTTAGACAACTATTAATTATTGGTAGAAGGATTCCAATAGGTCAAGGGACCACTGGAAATTCAAGTAGACATAAAAGTTCATGTAGCAGCAGTCATATATCTACATTGCGCGGAGGTAGTACTACCAATTTTAAAATGGCAGGAGCAGATCCAACCATTCGGTTGCCAGAATTTCATGGAGAAGGGTCGGAGGACCTAGAGAAACATCTATTTATTTGTGAAAAAAATTGGGAAGCTAAATAGGTCACGGTTGAAGACACAAAAGTGGCTCAGCTTGCAATTAAATTCAGAAATTGCACACTGTACTGGTTTATGAGTCTAGCAATGAAAATTCCACAAGGAACACCGAAAATTGTCACAGATGTAAAGAAGGAACTAATCAATGATTTCCAGCGATCAAGATCAGAAGATCAATATATGAATGAGATGATATAAATCAAACAAAATCCAGGGGAGTCAGTTTGGGAAGTCGATCAGAAGTTCAAGCGATTCAAAGGTAAGTTGAAATATCCCATAACAGACATGCAGCATAGACAATTATTCATAAACTCATTATTTCCACACTTTAAGTACCCATTGAGGCAAAAGAAGTTCCAGACTAGAGTCGAGGCTCTGCAGGAAGCCTTAAAATTGGAAGAGAATCAGAATAATCATAGAGATCCAGTTATAGAAGAGTTGAGAGAGGATCTCAATAATCTGACATTTCAATTGAATTAGAATAAAGGCAAGGAAAACAGGGAAGATGTCATGTGTACCTTATGTATAAAAAAAGGAAACCAAAAAAATGAGTGCCCAACATTTGGCAGTATTTGGGAGCAGGATTTCCAAATCCCTCACCCACATGAGGATTATGGTCTAAAATATTTAAAACACATGGACATGATCCTTGTCATTTTCTACTGATGCAAAAATATCAAAAAGTACCGAAAAGTACATTATGTAACTTATGTAAGTCTGTAGAACATGAGGATAAGGATTTTCGAACCATGGAGATTATGAAGGAAAAGACTTCAGATGATTATATGATGCAAGTTTAACTAATGACAAGTCCACCTTCCCAACAGAATAATAATACACAACAGTATGCAATGCCACCTCAATATAATCAAGTACCACAGTATAATACATCGTGCATAGATAATCAAGGCAACATAGGAGGATTCAGATGAGGAGGATGTGGAAAAGGAGGATTTGGAAGAGGCAGAGGACCAATAACTTGCCACAATTGTTAGAAACATGGACATTATGCAAGGGATTGTCCATTTCCACCAGCAACATGCATGTACTGTCGTGCAACATATCACACTACATAAGATTGTCCTACACTTATGACAAAAATGCAGGACTAAAGGAATCGGAATAACCAGAATGTTCAATGGATTTCCATAGAAACTAGAGAAGATGATGGGGAAAAGATCAATATAGTTACTCGAGGTGGAACCAAGACAAGAGTACATGTAGAAAATTGGGATTAGAACCAACACCAGTGGGTTAGAAAAAATACAACACCTCAATAACATTTTGATGCTCACAAGGAAAAGGAGACATTCAAGTAGGCTAGACAAGAAATTTTGCAGGAGAATATTGCTTCTACTTCAAATGCATATCCAGGGTATGGTGTGTTAGTATATACTATGCCTCATCCATATGATCATACCAGCAGCAGTTAGCCTTCAGAAAAGGTAGTTAATCTAAGAAACGTGTTGGTATCTTTATTGAAGTTATTGAATGATCAAACATCTATACAAGTGTTACAAGGTTTGTTAGAAAAATGCAGTCCTGAAGAGGAGATAAAACTAGACCAAAATAGAGTAAATCGTGTCCATAGGTAGACAAGAACAAATAAGGAGTTTAGAATGAATGAAAATATTGGAGACTTTAACATGGGTGGCATCATATTAAATTTGGGATCTGAGGTAAATTTTCTTCCTAATAAAACATGGGAATGTATGGGAGAACCTACACTGGGATATTCACCTATTCAACTAAAACTGGAAAACCAACATAGGGTGACACAAATTGGTCGATTGAAGGGCATACCGATGGATTTATATGGTGTGCACACTATGGCATATTTTGAGGTAATTGATATTGTGGATAATACTACACCTTATCCAGCATTGTTGGGACTAGATTGGCAATTTGACAATCAAGTTATCATTAACTTGAAGACTAGGATAATGATTTTTTAATCAGGAGAAACAGAGTCATATCACCATTAGATCCTTTAGAAGAAGGAAGATATGTTGAACTAGCGATAGAGAAATTTATCACAAAAGAAATAAACCAGTTTTATAGAACTACCACGCACGAGGAAGATTACATTAATCCAACAGCAGATGGAATGCTTAGCTATAGAAGCATCCATTCGTGTGCTTCATATTTTGACACAAGACTGGAGAATTGGAAATAGCGCTTACATGAGATATCTACCAGAAGATGTGAAAGAATGGCATGCGCACTAATATGGGTGGGAACAGAGTTAAGAGAACCTCCAACTTTTTATGGTCAAAATGATTTGGAAGAATTATTAACAAATTTTGAATTAGAAATATTGGAAATTCAAAGGTTATTAGTTCTAGATATTTCCTTGAAAGAAACACATGCACATTGGTGGGGTACTCATAAATAAAGTATCCATGATTGGTATCAATGAAAAATATTATTGCGCATCAGAACTGGTGAGAACATGAGAATAAATATATGGAGAAATACGATGGAGAAAAGTGATGCATCTGTCTAATCGCCAAGATTATGGTTGGTTTCCGTCAGGAAGTACAAAAATCCAAAGATAAATCTTGGAATGATAGAATCATTAAGAAGAAAAACTTTAAGGAAAGAGATATGGTTCTCCTCTATGACAGCAAATACTTATAGCACCAAGGGAAATTTAGGATGCATTAACTAGGGCCGTATGAGATAAACTTTGTCACAGATGGAGGTGTTGTGCAATTGCAGGATCTAGCAGGAAAAGAGATGCAAGGATTGGTGAATGGAATTTGAATGAAACTTTATATGGACATTCGACCCAGTAACCCTTAGTAGTTGCAACGCGAGAAAATACAATTTTACATAGTGTATATAATAAATAAAAGAAAAAAAGAAAAAAAAAATGGAAAAGGAAGAAAAATACAAAAAGATGCAGTAGATGGATAAGTGTTACACATGCAGTTAGATGATACAGAGTGTAGAATATAGAAATTGGTATGAAACAATAAGAATACATTGTATGCCATAAAATTAGGAGCAAACAAAAAAAGTAGCGCGTTGATACAGAAAGTAGCCAGAAAAGGAAAAAGTGGTGATCGGAAAAGTATAGAACGATAGAGCATTTATGGCACGACCTACATATCCAAAAATGTGAACAAGAAGCCTCATTGTGACTTTTTGCAAACAAGAGATAAGGAACAAAACCTAGTGCGAGCAGGTGACTCGGAGGTGTTTACTCACGATTCAGAGAAACCCTGTCCAGATTTAGCAAAATGGTGCCACCAAAGTTTGGAGCTCCAAGTCGGATTGAAAGAAAAAAATGAAGTGATGTGAGGTCAGCACAAGACACAACAGTCGATGGTGTTATAACCCTATATTTCATAGGATCACCAAAATATAAAACCCCATCAAAATAAACTTGGTTTGACTCATACTACCTAATCATGATCAAACCTTTTAAATTTATGTTGATTGGATAGTGAATAAATTTGTCCAAATAGTCTAACCTTGGCCAAATTAGATAGGTTAGTGAATTAATTTGGCCAAAGAGTATAATCTTGGCCAAATATCTTAGGTTAGAGTAATTATTGATCCAACATTTTAAGTTGGATTAATGAGTTAAGTTGATTAGACTAGGTGTTAGGTTAGCAATGTTTATTTCAATAAAGATTTGCAAAACATTGTTGAAAATATCTTTCATTTTAAGTTAATTTGATGTATTTATCTTTCGAAATAACCCCTTGGTGAAAAAATAAAGAAGGGGAAGCTAGCGCTACCCACAAAATGATTTTTATCTTAAGCTATATCGAGATATGAATTTTGTCATCAAGCGGCTAAAAAGTGCACGGTTATCAGCGGTCGATCAAGTCATTCTTAGATCAACGATTGACAGTGATTTTCAGATCCCCCCCCCCGCGAAATTTCTTCCTTTAACGGGGGGCGGTCTAGGAGAGTTATTTTCCAAATGTGGGCCTCGCGTGATGTGTCAGCTCCATATCTTACTGGACCACCCCACTCAATTCCTCTTACCACCTACCCCCCCCCTCCAGGAACCCCCCTAACTGCTCATCCAATACCACCCACCTCACTCTTGCCACCGTACCCCACTACCTTGTCACATGTCACACTCATATCTACCTGTTGGTCAATCAAAGTCATCCACATCACACTCATCTACCCGTTGGCCAATCAATGTCGTCCCCCATGATCATTACTTGTCTAATCACCATCCAGGCCATAATGGACACCCCCTTACACTGTTTAACTCTGTTTCTTCGCCATTACTATATTTTTCATCAATCCAAACACAGTCAACACAGCCTCGTTTCCATTTTTCAAGCTAACCGCCACTAGTCACACCATCAATGGGCCCCATTAAACCGAATAATTACAGTCAATAACATTTCTAACTTCATATCTTCATTAGTTATGGCGCCCAATACCAAATCTATTGAAACAGCTGAAAACCCATTTTTTCCTCCTCCCATCGACCATGATCGTGCTCCCCTGGATGATAAATAGTACAGAGATGCATATCCAAAGTGTGAATTTGATTTCTTCAAATTACACTTCTGGATAAAAGACAGTTTCTTAGACCATAGTGATGAGATCGGACTCTGGAAGTCCAATCTACCATTGTAAATGTTTCCCGGGACCTATCACTTCACAAATTTTTCCCTTAAGTGTCAATCCCATTACCTTCTCGACCAAAGGGCCATCATGTCTTCGTCTGGTGAAACTATGTTCACCATTACCTCTGAATCAATAAACCAGATGCTACAAATCACCAGAATTTATTCTGCCATCCCTTTCTCCATTGAAATCCTGAACGAACTCTATCAGAAACTTTCTTTCCCTCAAAGAGCCCAAATATTCGAAATATTCCTACCAGAAGATGTGTAGTTGCCTAAGAAAAACCCTCCCTATCCATCTTCCATTTTCTCAGTCAGATCCAAGTTCTTCAATTTCTCAACAGAGGGAATGTTCAGGTACTCCTCGGTGTTGGTGTACCCATTCCTTTTCTTATAGGTAGACATATTCTCTTGTGCTCTCCAGAAATTGGATCAAGACAGAAATCCTGAATCAGTGACTTCTTGGACATCACTAGTGAGGAAGAATCCCACTGAGTTCAGCTTCAAACACTTCATTAATCAATTTTATGATCCATTGGTGTGCATGCTCGGTAGAATAATGGAACTAAGGATAAATGAGGAGGTCCAGAGAATTATCCATTTATCTGACTTGGCCAAAAAAGGGGATTGGTATCTTTACCAGAACCATACTGAGATCAGAGTGTATGGGTGTGAATTGCCACCATACAAACTACCAAAATACCTCCCTTTCAGAATCTTTGCATTGGAATACATCAGGAAAATGATAAAATCTGATGACATCCACTTTGTATCATTCAAGAAGAAACATCAACTCAAGATCAAGAGCCAAATCGGTTCTTTCATATGCAACAGCAGAGCTTCAGGAGAAGAGGCCAACAACCTCTTGAAAGAGATGGATTTTAGTCTAAGATTCCCATGGAATTATGACCCATTTGGCATTATATTAGAAATCAGGCTCAAATAGAAAATCTCTCCTTATGCTCATGTGCCAAAGCCTGAAATAGAAAATTTTATGAATCAAACACATTGGAAAGAAAATACATTGTTAGAGACAGAAGAAGAGTCTTCCCCTATCAACACTTCACATACTAGCACCCCTCAGGTGAAAATATAAAAAAGAGACAAGAAAGAGGTTTCACCTTCCATCACAAAGGTGTCAGCTGAAGATTTCCAAGTTTATAGGAAGAGACCTAAAACTAGCCACACACCAAACATATTTAGAGAAGGAGAAACACAATCCACCATAGTCATGGAGGGACCACATTCCTCGACCTTATCAGGAAGTCATCACATAGTGTCCACATACTTCTCTAAGAACCAAGCAGACACTACACTTCCAGCTGAGTCCTCTCATGAGCCAACAGGATCAAGCATTTTTGACAAATACAAATTGATCAAGCAGAGAAATGAACTTCTGAAGAGCAGCACATATGCCCATTTTTGGAAGTAGACATCTATAGCCCAACATAGATTATTGTCTACATTTGACACATAGAAGGGAAGGATGCATATGGAATTATTATAGGCACAAGTCCCTCATCCCAAGACAACTTCTGATTACAAGAAAGCATCCTTTGAGTTTGATGTGAAGGAGGTTCATCCAATAGACCAAATGGGCATGCATAGGAAAACAGGGGAGATAATTTTCTCCACTCTAACAAACATGTCACCGACTACCTCAAAGTTGCAGGTATCTTTGAACAACATCCAATCTCAACTGAAGTTGGAAAAGATATCATCCTTGGCCAAAGATAATAAAATCAAATCCCTAGAGGAGCTGGTGTTGAAGATTGGTTATGACCCATCTAATTTCAATGCAGCTGAGGAGTTATTGAAGAAGAAAAATGATGGCATAGCCTCTTTGAGAGAAAAATTGAAACTTCCATCCACTAAATATTCACAAGCAAAGGAAATGACTGAAAGTGAAGGCCACACAGAGGAGATGTTTAATTTGATAATGGAGTAGAATGCACAGATAAAAGAGATGGAGATTGATCTAGACAAGTTGGTTAAAGAGAAAGAACAGAGTGTGAAGATGGTTGTTATCCCACTAGATGCAGTTCCTCTCACAGGAGTTAGTACAGCAGCAGCAGCCACAACAAAAGATATTCCATCAACCATCCCAGTGAAAGTTCCATACGCTTATGAGAATCTAGTAAAGTCTATGGAGGATATGTCCCTTCAAGGAGAGGAAATTAGAAAATTGTGAGAAGAGGTAAAAATCCTCCAGGACCTTAAGTCCATGTTCCAGTCCATCTATAACACAGAAATGCATAAATCACAATGGCTCAGTGAATAAATACAAAAGTTTTAGAAGGAGACTGTCATGGCTAAGACATTATCTAAGTCCAAGGAAAACATTTGGATGGATATCAGCAAGTCCATGGAAAATATATGGTCGTTCATACAAATTGTTTTTGAACAACATGCACTGGTGCAGAAGGCTAGAGAAGTAGTTGGAAAGATAAGTGAAGAATTGGTGGAGAAGCCTATGGAGGCCACCGAATTCATCAGGTTTCTAAACTCCAAGACCAACCAAGAGTTAGAAGCATTGGAAATTGAAGACAAAACAGAGACCATCCTTGAGGTCAAGAAGGTCTTGACCAAGAAAGGGTTGATGTTGCAACTAGAGGAAAAATATCAGATGATGGACATTGGGGTGTAGAGATTTTCCAACAAGGTTGACACACTACACAAGAAGGGACTCCCTGGACTACTAGTGATAAATGACAAGCTCATCACTCTGTCAAACTACAAGAAAAAGATCAACACGGTGGCAAAGGATGATTCTAAATTTGTAGGTATACAAGGAAGTATTAATGTCAAGGATTTCTTAGAAACATTACAGTTGGACCTAAGCATCCAACATGAGATAAAATATATTTTTATTACAAATCCCACTTTTTCCAAGTACATTGAGATGGAAAAAATATACAGAAAGTTACTCGAGGATTCCATCCCTAGTCAAAAGAGATGGGAAGACCTGTGTTCTTTACTTGAGTAAAGGTGATGTGGATTTCCAAGTCAACATGGAGTAGACAGTCAATTCAAAGTGATGAATCATCAACTACTTCCCCCAGAATCAGCACCAAGGATTCGAATATATTAACAACATTCCTATTATTTACTAATTTGTAATATAGTTAGTTAGATCTTTTATCCACAATATCCTAGTCAATAATGACAGGATCAGATGTAACTATTGTATAAATACTTCTCACTTCGAAGTATTGAGGGTTGATTTTTGCACCCATGGAGCTATTTGTGTAATATTTTCAAAAGGAACGACCAGTAATAAAAAGGCTATTAATAGAATTCCTGCATTTGATCATTGGTGATGTTTATCTTTCTCTATTAAATGTTTTACTTTTCTATGTGATCAGTATGTTTTCAGTTTCTAATAATTAAAAGGAAGTTAAAGGACAAAAATTTTCTAGTACACCATGTCTCTGGTATTTCAATGGTCTATATGTTCTTCATCTGAAGTTAAGTAGAGAAATTCTTGATTGCTTCTTTACCCAACAGACTCTCACATCTTTTATGTCTTTTCACCCCATTTAATTCCAATAGATCCAGCAATCTCACTACCTTTCCCTGTGAAGGAACCTCATAAAAATTGTGTCTTATTCTGATCTTTAATATAGACCCCATATCCCAACGGAATTTTAATGCATTTCTTCAGCTAACTTTTATAAACAAACAAACAAACTCAGACCATCTTAACTAGCCTAATATCTAAAACCTAAACAAATCTAAATCATATAGAGAGATCCCTCTCTGAAACTTGCAGGGATAGATCCCAATTTCAAAAGTGGTTTTGGTAAGTTACCTCTGTCAATTTATTCTACCCTTGAACACCTCTGGAAATTGCAGAGTGCTAACATAGTGGCAACCATACTAGGGACTCGAACAAATTTTCCAACTTTTTGAATTGTCTTCCATAGAAAACTTTATTTCTGAACAATCAAAGATCTAACTTTCAAGAGATAAATGTTCATAGGTTGTTGAAATTTGTACATATTAAATTAGATTTCTTAAATTTTAAAGTTCTGGCTCCAAAACGAATTCACACCAGATTTCACCCTGATCAAGAACTTGTAAAAGTAGTAGATAATCCAGAAAAAATAATCAGAAAAAGGATTACAACAGAAAGACAAGGGAGTAGCAGTCATCTTCATAGGGCCACTTCTCTTTGAGAGAAGCTTGTCACAATATAGGACATCGATTTTGACCTACCTTTTGAGAATAGCCTTTTCAAAACCAAATCTGATAGTTTTGTGGACGAAATAGTACTAGATCAAACGATACTCCAACCTAGAACCCCTGAAAGACTCTCCCCTAGAATATATTTTGATCAACATATCCTTCAAGAGTTTGAGAAACTACAAGATCTAGCATCAAATCTTGACCAATCTTTTCATAAATCCCATTTCCAACAGTTTGTTGAGCTTTTTCCCCTTTATGTTGATGTATCTTATGTCAATCCTCAAGTAACTCATTATATACCTCCCAACCCTGATTCCTCCACATCTTATGTCACTTCTTCATCAATCACACAAGTTGTCATCCAGCCTCCCCCACAAATCATGGCAGCAATATATGTTCCCCTGGTGTTAGTTGCTCCCTTACATATCATGCCCCAGGACTATCAAACCAAGATTCCTCAATTTAATGGCACTAGATCCCTTAATGCACAAAAACACATGGATAAAATGAATGACTTATTCAATTTACAGGAAGTTGATGAGGCAGATGTCCAAATGAGACTCTTTGCACAAATTTTAACTGGTGATGTTAAGAAATGGTTTAAAGAATTACATGCTACTAGCATTGCTGATATTGTTTCTTTTCATTGATCTGTTCTCAATAGATGGGAGGTAAAGAAAAACCCTCTCCAAATTTTATCTGAATATGAAAATATAAAAAGATACCAAGGAGAAACTGTATAGGACTATTTCACTTGTTTTAATAATATCTATAATGAAATTCCTACTGATATCAAACCTCCTCAAGGCCTGGTCTTGATCAAGTTCCCTGATGGATTTGATGCTGATATGTCGTACCAATTGAGAGAAAGAAACTCTGTCACTCTGGAAGATATGCAGAAATGTGTTGTGAGTGTTGAAGCAAACCTATTAGCTAGGAGAGCTAGGAAAAGAACAGAAAGGAGAGTCACAATCAAGGAAGAACCTTCCACCTCCACTGCAGATGCTAAAATATATTCTTTGGTTAGAACTATGGAGAGAATGATGGAGAGGTTACAAATCATCGATAGAAAGCCACCTAGAGAGAACCAACCCGCCCCTCAAATCCAAAATCCCAACTTCAGGAGAAATCCTCCCCAGATCAGGAAAAGAGAGCCCAGAGAACAATGAGATCAGAGAGGCCCTAATCAACATATTAGGCCACCATTTCAATAAAACTCTGTTGATGAGGGGGAAGAAATGATTGAGGGACTAGATGACATTCACATAAATCTCATGGGAGTTAATGACAATGATTCCATCTTTCTCACTCAAGAAGAACAAGACCTTTTTTCTTATTTCATAGACCGAAGTAGATGAGGAAGAGTCAGAACAACAATCTTTTGAAAATGCAATAATGGAAGTCCATAGAAAATACAACTTAAGAAGTAAAAATTCTAATGATAACCAAACTAATAAAGCTTCTAAAATTAAGAAACCCTCAGATACTCTTTCCAAGAAAGTTCCTGAAAAGAAAAACTCAGAGACCCCTACAAAAAGAACACTTGATTCTATACCAAGGACAACTCAAACTGAGGTTTCCTCCACCATTCAGTAAAATCCTACTACCTAGAGGAATGTGGTTGAGAAACAAGACCTTCATAATCAAAACAAAACTCCTTCCACATTCATTCTAGAAATTGAATTGGCGAAACTGAAAATACATATTCCTCTGTCTAAATTGATGAACAAGAATTATTACAGATCACAAGTTATCAGAACCTTGAACATAGAACCAGGAGTAGGCACAAATATTCTTAACATTGTTGATGATCAACCAGAGCTGTTGTTTGGTCCTGAGGTTGAGGGAAAATATGAAGGTGGTTATGTTCCTCCTTTTTACATCAGTTTAAATATTCATGATAAGACATTACACAATGCCATGCTGGATTCTAGTGCGTCTCACAATATTATGTCCAAGGCTGTGATGGATAAATTAGGGCTTGATATCACCAAGACTTACAAGGACTTATACTTCTTTGATTCAAGCAAAGTTAAATGCATTGGTCTGATCAAAGACTTGTGTATTACCTTGGCACAAATCCCAGCCAAAAGCATGGTGATGGATATTGTTGTTGCAGATATTCCTCCAAAGTATGGAATGTTATTATCTCGATCACGGGGTGCCAAGTTACAGGGTACCTTACAGCTGGACATGTCCTATGCCACCATTCCTTTATTTGGTCAGCAGAGAAGGTTGTACAAAGAGACTTTGATGAAATACATGGTCAGCAATCAAGAGAAACCACATAACTATCCTTTATACTATATTCATTCTGATCTGGACTCCTTCATTTTATATAATGATGGTGACATGGATAGTCAAATTGCACAATTGGAAGATGATGTGTATAACCTGGTGGAAAGTAAAGAAACCCCTGAGGAAGATAAAACAGTGACAATACAAACTGATGAACCAGTAGAACCTCTCTAGAGTTTAGACTTTGATGTTTCTGTCAGTAAAGAAAGATCTAGAGTTGGTGTATGGGTACATAATCCAAAAGAAAGGTTTTCAGAAAGCCATTCTTATAAATTAAATTTCCAATGAACCAATAATATAGCTAAGTATGAAGCATTAATGTTTGGCCTGAAATTGTTGAAAAAGTTGGGTTCCAAAATAATTTATGTAAGAGGTGATTCTGAACTTATCATTAAACAAATCAAAGGTGAGTATTCTGCCAAACACCCTAGACTCAGAGCCTATAGAAATGTTGTTTTGGATTTTTTACAATGTTTTACTGAATATGACTTGCAAGTGATTCCTAGAGGCCAAAACATACTCGCCGATGGATTGGCTACCTCAGCAGACACTTGTAAAATACCGTTTCACCCAAATCGACAATACACAATGGAGGTGAAATGCAGACCTATTGTCCTAGACAATATCAGGTACTAGTGAGTGTTTGGTAATGATGAACAAATTTATGATTTCCTACAATCCAAAAATGATTTTGAATGTGCAAACATTGATATAGATAGTGATAATGGTAGTGTAAATAAACTAGATTCGGAAGAAATTAATGAAAAGAAAAAAAGAAAATTCATATTTTTTGCAATTAAAATATAACATCCTGCCTAGAGGGTTAGTCCCATTGGAAGAACTGTTTGATTTCAATGATGTAGATAAAAAGACAAAAAATGAACCTGATATGAAATATGTTGAGGAATGTAACATAGGAATAGATGAGGAATCTAAAATGATTAAATTATCCAAGTCTTTACACCCTGCCCAAAAAAATATATATATTGAATTGTTCAAAGAATTTGTATATGTTTTTGCATGGAGCTATGAAGACTTAAAATCTTATGACACCAATATTATACAACACAAAATCCCTGTTAAATAAGATCATAATCCTTTCAAGTAGAAACTTAGGAGAATTAACCCCAAGTTGATGCCCCTAATTGAAAAGGAAATTAAGAAAATGTATGATGCTAAAATTATTGTCCCTCTAAAGTTCTCAAAATAGGTTTCCAATATAGTTCCTACCAAAAAAAGAGTGGAGAAATCAGGCTCTGCATTGATTTCATAAACCTCAAAAAAGTCTCCCTTAAAGACAACTATCATCTGCCCAAAATGGATCATATATTACAGAAGGTAGTTGGATCCAGTAGGATCTCTTTGCTAGATGGTTTCTCTGGCTACAACCAAGTATTCGTCCACCCTGATGACCAAGAGAAAACAACGTTCACTACACCTTGGGGCACTTTCATGTATGTAAAAATTCCCTTTGGATTAATGAATGTTAGTGCCACATTTCAGAGAGCAATGGACATTTATTTTGTGGATGAACTTGGGAGATTTATTGGCATATACTTGGATGATGTAACTGTCTATTCAAAAATAGATGAAGAACATTTACAACACCTCAGAAGAGTTTTTGAAAAGTGCAAGAAGTTTGTAATCTCACTCAATCCCAAGAAAACATAGTTTGGTTTAGAGGAGGGTAAGCTATTAGGGCACATCATATCTAAATATGGAATCAAGATAGACCCTAGCAGAATTGAATCCATCCAAAATATACACCATCCAAGAAACAATAAGGAATTACAGTCTTTCATAGGAAAAATAAACTTTCTGAGAAGATTTATCCCTAATTTGGAAGAACTCCTGATAAACATGACAAACATGCTTTAAAAATATACAAAAATAAAGTGGAACACATAACCAAATCAGTCCTTTGATCAAGTGAAAAAGGCCTTGACACAAGCCCCTGTACTAATCAGTCCTGATTATACCAAATATTTCTACTTATTCTCTTTTGCTTCTGAACATACCATTGCAATAGTCCTTTTGCAGAAAAACAGTGAAGGCCATGAACAACCTATAGCATTTTTTAGCAAATCATTGAGAGATGTTGCATTGAACTAAAACATCATGGAGAAACAGGCTTTTGCCTTGGTAAAATAAATTAAGGATTTCAGAGTATACATTCTCCACTCACATATCATTTCCTGTGTTCCTAATGCAGTGGTGAAAGATATTTTGAGTCAAGATAACCCAGATGGTAGAAGAGGTAAATGGATTGTTGTGATCCTTGAGTATGACATAGAAATCAAACCAACCAAGCTGATCAAGGGTCAAGGGTTATCCAAACTGATGGTTGAATCAAATTTTCATGCTTTAGATATAAACTTTCTAGTTGTAGTTGATGAAAAAGGAGAGCATGCGAATCCACATGTCAAATAGGTGTTCTCAAATTCTCCATGGTACGTGGACCTTATCTTTGTCTTACATCGTTTACAAGCTCCTCCTGGTTTGACAAAAACTAAAGCTATATTTTTAAAACTTAAAGCTTTGAAATATTTCATTATGAATGGAAATATTTACTAGAAAGATGTTGGAGGTATTTTATTGAATTTTTTATTGAAATATTAAGTTGACAAAGGTTTGCAGGAGTTCCATGAAGGAGACTATGGTGGACATTTAAATTGGAAGGCTATTGCTAATAAAATTCTTAGAGTTGGTTTCTACTGGCCAACCTTGTTTGCATATGTCCACAAAAAAGTAACCTCATGTCACAAATGCCAGATCTTTGAAGGAAAAAGGAAACTTATGCCTTTACCTTTGAATCCTAGTTCGGTTGAAACTCCATTTCAGCAATGGGGTTTGGATTTTATTGGAGAGATTCACCCATCGTCATTAGCCAGCACAAGTGGATCCTCACAGCTACTGACTACTTCACCAAGTGGATTGAATCTATACCCTCCAGGAAATCAACTGAAGTTGTGTTCTTGTAAACTAACATTTTTTCTCGATTTGGATGCACCGGGAAGATTATCACTGATAATGCAACATCTTTCAAATCAAAAAAGATGATAGAATTTTGTAGCAAGTATCAGATCACTTTAGGACACTCTACAGCCTATTACCCTCAAGGAAATGGATTGGAAGAGTATTCTAATAAGATTTTGGTCAATATTATCAAGAAGATGTTGCAGGACAATAAGAAATCATGTCACAACAAGTTGGTACATGCACTTTGGGCAGACAAAATTACTACCAAGAGGTCAATTGGTATGTCTCCATATCAATTGGTATATGGAATGGATGTTGTTTTTCCCACCTCTATGGGTGTTCATGTTATGAAGCTATTACAAGAAGTACAGGTAGAACAAAATGAAATCCAAAGAAGGATCAAACAAATTATATAGCTGCAATAGTCCAGAGAGGAAGTTAATAACCAGACTCAGGTGATTCAAGAGAATATTAAGAAAATCTATGACAGAAGAACCAAGGATGATGATTTCAAATTGGATGATATGGTACTGAAATGGGATTCAAGAAATGAAGACAAGGGAAAGCATGGAAAGTTTGACAATTTATGGAAAGACTCGTTCATAATCCAGGCTTACAGAGGAAATAGTGCATTTTTAATCAAGGACATGGATGGAGCAGATCTTCCAGGAGGACCTGTCAATGGAAAAATGCTCAAGCATTATGTTCCACCAGAATGAAGATTTTTTATCACTCATCTCATTGTATAAACCATGTTTACTCTTATGTCAGGTGTGGGTGATTTTTATCAAGTGGTTGAAGCCCGAAGAGAAGGCCCTAAGCCACAGAAATTGGATCACCAGATTTAGAGGTAGAATAAAGAAAATCAGGATGCAGGAAATCACTGGAGAAGAAGTTTCAAGGCAGCAGGTAGTTGGTTCTTGGCACCTCACAAGGACATCACCATCCCCAAGTGGAGCCATTATTATAACCCTATATTTCATAGGATCACATGTTGATTAGAATCTCTTCCTCTGGTTGTGTTATATTGTAAATAATATTTTATTTTGCAAATGATTTACAGAAGAAAAACAAAATATATATATAATATAAAAAATCAAAAGAGGGTATAAAAAATAAAAAAGGAGAAAATATAAAACCCCATCAAAATAAACTTGGTTTGACTCATACTGCCTAATCATAATCAAACCTTTTAAATTTATGTTGATAGGATAGTGAATAAATTTGACCAAATAGTCTAACCTTGGCCAAATTAGATAGATTAATGAATAAATTTGGCCAAATAGTCTAATCTTAGCCAAATATCTTGCGTTAGATTAATTATTGGTCCAACCGTTTAAGTTGGATTAATGAGTTAAATTGATTAGACTAGGTGTTAGGTTAGCAATGATTATTTCAATAAAGATTTGCAAAAAATTGTTGAAAATATCTTTTATTTTTAGTTAATTTTGTTTATTTATCTTTGGAAATAACCCCTTGGTGAAAAAATAAAGAAGGGGAAGCTAGTGCTACCCACAAAATGTTTTTTATCCTAAGTTCTATCGGGATATGAATTTTGTTGTCATGCGGCTAAAAAGTGCACGGTTATCAGCGGTCGATCAATCCGCGCTCAAATCAATGGCCAACAGTGATTTTTGGACCCCCCCCCCCAACCTTTCTGCCTTTAACGGTAGGGGGGGTCTAGGAGAGTAGTTTTCCCAACGTCGACCCCGTTGGCCAATCAATGTCGTCCCCCGTGACCGTTACTTGTCCAGTCACCACCCGCGCTATAACAGACACCCCCTTACTATTTAACTTTGTTTCTTCACCATTACCATATTGTTCACCAATCCAGACACAGTGACGTTTCTAGTTTTCAAGCTAATCGCCACCAGGAACACCGTCGACAGGTGCCATTAAACCGGGTAATTACAGTCAATACCATTTTCACATTCAGATCTTCGTTATTTATGGCGCCCAAAACCAAATATGTTGAAACAGTTGAAAACCCATTTCTTCCTCCTCCCATCGACCTCGACCGCGATACCCTGGCTGATAAAGATTATAGAGTTGTAGAGCCGAAGTGTCAATTCGATTTCTTCAAATTACACTTATGGCTAAAAGAAATTTTCTTATACCACAGTGATGAGATCGGACTCTGGGAGTCCAATATGCCATTGTACATGTTTCCCCAGACCTATCACTTCCCAGATTTTTCCCTTAAGTGTCAATCCCATTGCCTTCCCGGCCAAAGGCCATCGTGTCTTTGTCTAGTGAAACTTTGTTCACCATTATCCCTAAATCAATAAACCAAATGCTATGAATCCCCAGAACTAATTTTGTCATCCCTTTCTCCATTCAAATCCTTAATGAACTCTATCAGAAACTTTGTTTCCCTCAAAGAGCCCAAATATTTGAAATCTTCCTACCAGAAGATGTGTAGTTGCCTAAGAAAATCCCTCCCTGTCCATCTTCCATTTTCTCATTCAAATCCAACCAAATCATTTCTACCCTCTATTTCTTGTTAGGATATTTTTCTGATGAATGGGTAGACAGACCCATCATGGGTTTTCTGTCCATTTTCTCCACATAAGAGAAAGCTACAACCCAGTTTGATTTCATTCATTATCTGGCTGACAATATACATGAACAACTCTTCAAGTTCTCAACAGAGGGAATGTTCAGGTACTCCTTAGTGTTGGTGTACCTGTTCCTTTTCTTACAAGAAGATAGATTCTCCTATGCTCTCCAAAAATTGGATCAAGACGAAAATCCTCAATCGGTGACTTCTTTGAGATCACTAGTGAGGAATAATTCCACCGATTTCAGCTTCAAACACTTCATTGATCAATTTTACCATCTAGTGGTGTGCATGATCAGTAGCAGAATGGAACCAAGGATAAATGAGGAGGTCCAGAGAATTCTCCATCTATCTGACTTGGCCAAAACAGGGGACTAGTATATTTACCAAAACCATACTGATATCATAATGTATGGGTGTGAATTTCCACCATACAAACTACCAAAATACATCCCTGTCATAATATTTGCATTGGAATACATCAGGTAAATGATAAAATCTGATGACATCCACTTTGTATCATTCAAGAAGAAACATCAACTCAGGATCAAGAGCCAAATCGGTTTTTTCATATGCAACTACAGAGTTGCAGGAGAAGAGGCCAACAACCTCTTCAAAGAGATGGATTTTAGTATAATCTTCCCATGTAATTATGACCCCTTTGGAATTATATCATAAATCAAGCTCAAATAGAAGACTTCTCCTTATGATCATGTGCCAAATCCTGAAATAGAAAAGTTTATGAATCAAACACACTAGCAGGAAAATACATTGTTGGAGACAAAAGAACAACCTTCCCCTGTCAACACTTCACATACTAGCACCCCTCAGGTGCAAACATAAAAAAGAGACAGGAAAGAGGTTTCACCTTCCGTCACAGAGGTGTCAGCTAAATATTTACAAGTTTATAGGAAGAGGCCTAAAACTAGCCACACACCAGACAGATTTAGAGAAGGAGAAACACAGTCCACCATATTCATGGAGTGACCACATTCCTCAACCTTCTCAGGAATTCAGCACATAGTGTCCACATCCTCCTCCAAGAAGAAATTAGACACTACACTATCATTTGAGTCCTCTCATGAGCCAATAGGATCAAGCATTTTTGACAAATACAAATTGATCAAGCAGAGAAATGAACTTCTGAATAGAAGCACATATGCCCAGTTTTGGAAGAAGACATCTACAACTGAGCATAGATTATTGTATGCATTTAACACAGATAAGGGAAGGATGAATATGGAATTCTTACAGGCACATCTCCCTCATCCCAAGACAGCTTTTGATTACAAGAAATCATCCTTTGAGTTTGATGTGAAGGAGGTTCATCCAGCAGACCAAATGGACATGCATAGGCAAACAAGGGAGATGATTTTCTCCACTCTAACAAACACTTCACTGACTGCCTCAAAGTTGCAGGTATATTTGAACAACATCAAATCCCAACTGAAGATGGAAAAGATGTCATCCTTGGCCAAAGATAATAAAATCAAATCCCTAGAGGAGTTGTTGTTGAATATTGGTTATGACCCATCTAATGCCAAGAAATCTGAGGAGTTACTGAAGAAGAAAAATGTTGACATAGCCTCTTTGAGATAACAATTGAAACTTCCATCCATTGAATATTCACAATCAAGGTAAATGGTTGAAAGTGAAGGCCACAAAGAAGAGATGTTGAAATTGATAATGGAGCAGAATGCACATATAAAAGAGATGGAGGTTGAGTTAGACAAGTTGGTTAAAGAGAAATAACATAGTGTGCATATGTTTTTTATCCCACTAGATGCAATTCCTCTCACAGGAGTTAGTACAGCAGTAGTAGCCACAACAACAAAGATTCCATCATCCATCCCAGTGAAAGTTCCAGACGCTTCTGAGAAGCTGGTAAATTCTATGGAGGATATTTCCCTTCAAGGGGAGGACATCAAAAAATTGTGAGAAGAGGCAAAAAGCCTCCAGGACCTTAAGTCCATGTTCCAGTCCATATATAACATAGAAATTCATAAATTGCAAAGGCTTAGACAAGAAATACAAAAGCTGCAGAAGGAGATTGTCATGGCTAAGACATTATCTAAGGCCAAGGAAAACATATGGGTGGATATCAGCAAGTCCATGGAAGAGATATGGCCATTCATACAAAAACAAATTGAACAACATGAACTAGTGCAGAAGGCCAGAGAATCAATTGGAAAGATAAGGGAAGAATTGGGGGAGAAGCCTACATAGTCCACCGAGATCATCAGGTTTCTAAACTCCAAGACCAAGCAGGAGTTAGAAGCATTGGAAATTGAAGACAGAATAGAGACCATCCTTGAGGTCAAGAAGGTCTTGACCAAGAAATGATTAATGTCGCAGCTAGAGGCTCAAATGATGGAAATTCAGGTGCAAATATTTTTCAGCAAGGTTGACACGCTACACAAGAAGGGACTCCATGGGCTACTAGTGATAAATGAAAATCTCGTCACTTGGTCAGACTACAAGTAGAAGATCAACACAGTGGCAAAGGATGGTTATAAATTTGCAGGTATACAAGTAAGTATTACTAGCATGGCTTTCTTATAAACATTATAGTTGGACCTGAGCATCCAACATGGGATAAAATATATTTTTATTACAAAGCCCACTTTTTCCAAGTACACTGAGATGGACGAAATATACAGAAAGTTACTCGAGGTTTCCATCCCTAGTCAAAAGAGATGCGAAGATGTGTGTTCTTTACTTGAGTAAAGGTGATGTGGATTTCCAAGTCAGCGTGGAGTAGACTCTCAAGTCAAAGTGATGAATCATCAACTACTTCCCCCATAATTAGCACCAAGGATTCGAATAGATTAATACCATTCCTGTTATTTTGTAGTTTGTAATCTAGTTAGTTAGATCTTTTCTCCATAATATCCTAGTGAATAATGACAGGATCAAATGTAACTATTTTATAAATATTTATCACTTCAAAGTATTGAGGGTTAATTTTTGCACCCAAGGAGCTATTTGTGTAATCTTTTCAAAAGGATCGACCAGTAATAAAAAGGATATTCACAGGATTCTTGTGTTTGATTGTTGGTGATGTTTATCTTTCTTTGTTAAATGTTTTACTTTTCTCTGTGATCATTATGTTTTCAGTTTCTAATCCTTAAAAGGAAGTTAAAGGACATAATTTGTCTAGTACACTATGTCTCTAGTCTTTTAATGGTCTATATTTTCTTCATTTGAATTTAAGTAGAGAAATTCTTGATGTGTTCTTTACTCAGCAGAATCTCACATATTTTGTCTTTTCACCCCATTTAATTCCAATAGATCCAGCAATCTCACTACCTTTCCCTGTGAAGGAACCTAATAAAAAATGCGTCTGATTCTGATCTTTAATACAGACCCCATTGCCCAATGGAATTTTAATGCATTTCTTCATCCAACTTTTATAAACAAACAAACAAACTCAGACTATCTTAACTAGCCTAATATATAAAACCTAAGAAAATATAAATCATATAGAGAGATCCCTCTCTGACACTGGCAAAGCTAGATCCCAGTTTCAAAAGTGGTTTTGGTAAATTACCTCTCTCAATTTATTCTACCCTTGACAACCTCTGGAAATTTCAGAGTTCTAACAAATGGGGTAAACTCAATTTAGCCTGAAGGAGTGGTGGATGTGGACGCCATTCCTTCCCCAGTAATCGAGTCAATTAGTCCCACTATTGTAGAGGAGCAGGAATAGAAAATTATGGAAACGGACGAAATGGATATCGATACGTGGGATGAAACACAAAACCCTATCACATAGAAAACCCATGTAGAAAATTGGATTAGGAACATCACAACCGCGGGTATAGCCAAATTACGAAGATGATGGAAAAATAGACTCTAATGAATTACAGCACCGTGTAGCAGAGCCAACACCGCAATCGAAGGAACAAGTACAGTTGGAAGACATTACGAACCAACAAAAATCAGACATAGAAGAATATGAGGAAGAGAACCAGGTAGAAATGGCAGGGTCGTCAGCAGGAAAGAAGAAAACAAGGGAGAAACCTGTGTGCCAAGAACATCAGGTAAGCAGAAGTAACTAACACTACCACTGCCACAGATACATGAAGGAGCCAAAGTAGTTGGTGACATGTTAGTTTTTGTTAACAAACTGAAGTATTTTGATCATGATGCAACAGACATAGGGAAGTTTCCTGAGAATGCGTAGAAAGTGTACATGGAGATTAAAGGAGAGGGTTCATCAGGGGATCCCATTTTGGAGCTGAAGCAGTGAATTGCAGGACTATATAACACAAGAATCATGAACATGTTGGAGATTCCTCATTTGGGAGAGGAAAAGATGTAAATTCCTATGTCAAAAATCTACTAGCACTGGTACATGGAGGCATCTTATGGATGAATAGGCATGTATCCATAGATTTAGAATTAATTACAGAAATATCAAGTTTACCAACAGACGACGCAAAACTAGAGCAGTACATGGATGATAAAACCAAAGAAAAATCCTTGGCAGATGAGAGAAATAACAAATATGGGACTAATAGAGGATCCATGGGAATGGTTATTAGATAAATAAATGATCCAGAAACGAAGTTCGTGAAAAAATTGATGACATGTAAACTTTTGAGGAAATGTCGCGAGGAGAAAGCCCCTACAAGAGTAATGGAAACAGTCGCATAGTGCGCAAAGGGGAGTCTACTCAGTTGGGCTCCATATCTATTAAATTTGTTTTTAGAGGATTGCAAAGATGCACAGGATTTAGGTACCGAATTTTACTATTCATGGTTAATTATATTGATATCCCTGGTTGGTTGGGGAGAAATGAAATACAGTGGATTTTACCAGATGCTAGGGAAGTGTCACACAGCAAAATATACAACATTATGGAACACTTCAGATATGAAGAAAAGAAAGGAAAATTCTAGAATTTTTTCCATGTTATATGATGAGATGCAAGAGAAGTTGGCTAATACATGGAGATTACCACCAGAAGTGGTGAGAGAAAATCAAGGAATAGGAAATTTCCAGGCTTCCATACACAACATGTGGATCTAGGCTAAGAGGGATCCTAAGAAGGAATGGCTACAATTGACATATTGTGTCATAAGGGAAGAAGTGAAGTGGGCCATGAAGGATTGGCCAGAATAATGGAAGGTGAAAATTATCCCAAAGAAGGTTCAAAAAACTAAACAGCAAGTAGAGGTTGGCCCTTCAAAGAAGTTAACCAACCCAATAGAAAATACAAAGAAAAAAATAGAGCACGCAAAAGAAACAAGGGGTAGCACAACCACTATAAAACCAAGCCGAAAAAATATTATCTCTAAGGTTCCAGTCCAGGAAAAAGAGCACGTAGAAAAACCTAATGGAGGAATGCATAATGATACTAATATTCTGATGCTAGAAGAAACAAGAGGCAGAAGTCTCCCAGATTTAGAGATACCAGTTTCAACCACGTAGACAGAGACACTGTCATTGAAAAGAACAGTGTTGTAGGCAGCAGGACAGTGCAAGAAAATGAAGGTGCACAAGGAAGTTCCTCGTTGACACTGACAAAGGATGATGCAGAGTTATTCGCAGAGAAAGTACATGGCCGCACGGTGGAGGCATGGTATGATGTTCAGAAGAAAAGGGAGAAGATAATCAATAAATTGAAAAATGTCAAGGATACACTGGAACAATTGCAACTCACTACAGCGCAGCAAAAAGAACAGGCGCAACAACAACAAAATTCTCAGGAAATAACAGTGTTAGAACAGGAGATAGTGTAGATAATAGCTATGGGGAGTGACAATTTTCATATCACCCAGGAGATGGTGCGGGTGGATGAAAATATAGCACAAAAGCCACTAAAATACATAGATCATTTGGACTTGGCATTGCCCAATATTCCAACTAAGGCGTTGTACAAACTTCAAATATGTGATGCGCGGGAAATACTGTTGAGGGCCCATGCAGATGCTACAAGTTTACAATTGACCAACAAAGTAAGGAAGACATTGGAGATGAAACTTAACCAGGTGCAATTTAAGAGGGAAGAAGCAAAGAAATGCATTGAAATATTAGAGCAACAAGTGGAATAAGTGTTCAAAAATTTTGTTGACGGCGCACAAAGGGAGAATGTACCCACAAGGGGTAAAATTGAGAAAATAGCACAAGCGATGGAGGCTCACAGAGCCCACATTGCAAATTTGATAGATATCCTAGTACCAAATACTCCACCAGAAGTAAGAACACAAAGGGAGTAGGATGCTACAGGTCATACGGAAAGCATTGTGTTGATCATCTAGGAAATTGCAGAGCTATATAATAAGAGAGTGTAGTTATGGAAAAATATTCAGGTGGATGGAAAACTACATGAGTTAGACCAAAAAGAGGAAGGTGTAAATACTACTCTACAAGAACTAAAGCAAAAGAAAAAAATGATAACAATCCCGGACAAATTGAGGAGTGCGCAGGAAATAAAGAATTTGCAGGCAAAGATGAAGACTATACAAGAAGAAAATCAATCAAGGAAAGTGCAGTTGGAACCACTACAAGAAGGTGCAGAACAAATTCATACAGATATTGACACAGCAAAGGTTCAAGTTGAACAAGTTGGCTTGGAGAGCAAAGAACTGTTGAAGGATCATATTACTGCACAGACTGTTGAGACTGTAGCATAAAAGAGCGCGCAAGTAAAATATCGAGTTGAAGAAATTTCAAGCAAGTTCCAGGAGCTAGAGAAGTCATTACATGAGGAACACACTACCTGAGTGGCGCGGGATGCGCCACAGGTGAGTTTTGGGGGCCTATTGGCACAGACCATTTTGGTGATAAGCACAATGATTGATTAAGACAGCTAGGAAATGGACCAGAAAAGGAGTGTGTTCCATAAAATAGGGAAAAATAGTGACGAGAATCCAGGAAAGTCAAAGGAAGGAAGAAAGATGTGGATCAATGAGTAAAACGGTTGGATTGCGGGTCAGTCGCAATCAGAGAGTTAGAAAGTGGAAAAACCTAACTCACCTAGGTTTAGTGGATTAGGGTTTTGTTCATTGTTGTAACGGGTAATTAACCCATTTTTGTAATACAAATATGTATTGTGAGATCTGAGGAGATCTAGTTACTGTGAGTGATAGGTGAGATATAGTTACTATTAGTGATACATGTGTGAGGAGATAGAGATATGAGTAGAGAAGAAAGAGATATGAATTGTAATCAAGGGTAAGGTCTCAAGTTGTAGAGCTTAGTGTGATCCTGTCAACCTCAACTATAATGCACACAATGTTATAAAATTTGATGAAGAATAATTAAAGAGTGAAGAAAGCTAGATCTTTGTGGACGTAGCCCGGGGGGGTGAACCACGATAAATTTGTGTCTTTGTGTGGAATGTTTTTCTTATTTCTTTCTATTGTTAGCTATGATGAATGAACTGATCCATTAGTAGTCAAATGTAACGCATAGTAGAATAGTCAGGATATTTACTGCATAATTAAAGTTAATGAATGTATATGCTTGTTGAATGGTAGATATGAGAAGTAATGATGTATTGATGTAATAAAATAGTAGATCTAATATTTTTTGAGGTAGAAAGAATGTATATCATCCCCACAGTAGCCTCCCTTCCAAGATTGCAAACATCTGGGTCTTGCAGTCACCCATAAGCCATCTCAGGTGAGACTGCATTGTGCACTATGTGTGCAGTTTTTCCTTCTGGTCTCCAGAAGGGCTGATGGTTTGCATGATTTTTTTTTAAACCTAAAGTAGAACCTGGGTCAACACAAGAAACATCCAACATATTGTGTTAAAAAAACTTATTCTAAACAAATACCTAGAACAATCATTGTCAACATTATGTGCTTCCTCTTTATTTACATCCATGGAGGAATGTTATTTTTTATAACAAAAAAAATCCACACCAAGTAAGTAGATCTGAGCTCTCCAAATCGATTGACATCGTCAGTTGCCAATGAAAGCCTAATATTACAAGGTTCAACTTTAAAATGTGGCCATATTTCCTCTATCTTCTTAAATTCGGATTCATCTGCAGGAATTCAAATAACACCATATTTACTTATGTTCTTTGCATGGTATTCCATAAACTGAGCTATGCTTTTGTACTTGAAAAATCACTGCAAACGTGGAATGATGGGAATATAATGAAGAACCTTGTGAGGCACCTTTTTTGTTACTTGATCAATTTGATATCTACTAATTTGACATTTTGGGCATTCTTCTTTCGATGCATGTTCTCCATAATATAGAATATGATCATTAGTACATGAGTTAATAGCTTGATACTCCATTCCAATATATTTCATAATGGCATGTAAGTCTTGGTAGTGTGACATACAACATTTGATGGTGGTAACAGAAATTCACCTGAAAATTTACAACATAAAAAATCAAAACCGGTTAATGTAAACAATATTTATCATACATGTTGCATCCTAATTTTACATATGATTAACTAACAATAAAAATAGATAAAAAATAAAACCTTTATCATCATGTACTAAATGTGACAAAATATATTATATACCTTAGAAGTTGTGTGACACAAGTGTTTGACAAACCATTCATAACCTTTATGTTCACCAGTAGTAATATAGAAGAGAGAAGACTTGTTTTGGAGCATTCATAAAGAGGTTGTGTTTCCTTCTGAAGTACAGGTATATCAAAACCATCATCAAGTTGGTCATCATCATCATCCATTCCATCATTATTAAATGTCTCATGGATCAATATATGTGTCCCATCTTCTTCAACCGTGTTATTATCATCATCATATTCTTCCATAGGATCATTAACTTGATCTTCAATATTCTCTCCATGTTCCTAAATAGACGCTTGTACAACCACATCTTCCCCCACAGGTGGTTCCATAGGGCATCGTTCCTTTATAATTACAAACAAACAAGTAATATTAGTGTATATAACAAATATTAAAACAATACAAGTGTTTACAAATATAATATAGGAAAACAAAGACAACAAAGATAGCTTAGGTGAGAACGTGAAATAAAGACAACAAATCAATGATGAAGCTTGTGCAATTTATCAAGATGTTTATGAATATGTTGAAAAAATATAGGGAAATTGTTACTTTTCTTGACATATTGTAGAAACAGAGACACTTTGTGAGATATATAGTCACAACCAGCAAAAACAACATATTCTTATTTCTCCTTCATCATTATGTCGTATACTTTCTTGATTTCACTTAGAGACCACAAGTGTTAAATGGGTGGAAACTTCCCCCGGCCCAACTTCGAGACCACAGTTTAATTTATAAGGGGTTGAGAGCTGAGGGATTAGGG
This sequence comes from Picea engelmannii, assembly GCA_009831015.1. NCBI lineage: Eukaryota > Viridiplantae > Streptophyta > Pinopsida > Pinales > Pinaceae > Picea > Picea engelmannii. The sequence continues at coordinate 254,515 of ML812056.1, read as the reverse complement.
TTTAACGCATTAGTGGTCCAAGGATTAGGGGTTATGGATTAAGGGGTTAGGGTTTAATATGGGGTAATTAAAAATACAGTAAAAATAAAATTTTGAGTGCAAATAATGATGACTCCTCAGATGACATAGATAGCAAATCATCTTGTGAAGATAAAGTGAATGATTTTATGCTTATGGCCATAGAATACTTTGATTATGAATGCACAGGAGGTGATATGAATGATGAAGAAGTTGTGATTGATATGGAAGGTGAACTAATCAGTGCTTTAGAAGAGATTAACAGACTCAGACTTAAGAAGAGAAAACAAAAACAATTGTTGATGCAATTTGAAAAGAATGGTAAAGAACCAAGTGAAGATTTTGTTTTGTTAAAAGTAGAATTAGAATAAGAAAAGAAAATATAATATATTCTAAAACAATAATTAGTAGAGAAGAAGGTGAGATGTGAAGCTCTGGAAGAAGAAGTAGTGAAAGATAGAAAAGATTTGGAGAAGTTTCAAGCCTTGTGTCATCAAAATCTATCAAGTATCAAAGCCTCAAAAAAAATTGAATAGCATCCTGAGTAAACAAAGATCTCCAAGTATAAAAATTGGTCTTGGTTATGAAAGTGGTTCAAGTAGCAGCCAGTCAGAAAACAAAGAATCAACTAAGATGATCAAATTTCAAATCAGCAGACAGTCAGATTATAATCATACCCTGTAAATAAAATTTAATAAAGATGAGTTGAGTTCTGATCAGGAACAAAGACAACAAAAGATAAAACAACCAATTTTAAGAAGAAGGCCAATATTCCGATACAAAAATATGTTCTATGGTTATGTTATTATTGTTCTAATTTTGGCCATAAATCTGCAAATTGTGGAATTAAGTTTAGTAGTATGCAACTAAGGAGTTCAAAGAATAAACAATTGTTGCAACATAGAACTAGATAGTTAGTGAGTAGATAACAATGTACCAATTATTTTGATCTATTGTACATTGATACTAATGTTACATTTGTCATAATTTTGGTCACAAAGCCTTAGATTTTCATTTGAAGAATTACAAAGTAGATTCAAGAATAAATCCCTCAGCTGAAAATGTCAAGATATGGAAAAAGAAAGAAAGTAATAAGTGTAGTTTAATACTTTTTGTTCAAAGACAAAAGGATCCTTGGTATATTGAAAGTGGATGTTCCAAACATATGACTGGAGACAAAAGTAATTTTATGTCTCTAAGTGACAGCAAATCAGGAAATGTAACTTTTACAAATGATGCACCAAGGAAAATCAAAGGTAAAGGAATGGTAAGTATAAGTAATGGAAAAAGGAAAGCTCAAGATGTGTTGTTTGTAGATGGTCTGAAACATAATATTCTTAGTGTCAATCAAGTTTGTGACAAAGGATGTGAAGTTGTTTTCACTTCTAAATATTGTAGAATAAAATATGTGCATTCAGGATAGTTGGTTGCAAAAGGCATAAGAACAGAAAACAATGTTTATGTTTTGAAAGAAGAAAAAGAAGAATCTCATTTAAGCAAGTATGATGAAAGTTGGATATAGCATAGGAGACTTGGACACCTAAATTTTGATCATATAATCAAGATTAGAAACAGTGGTGCAGTAAAAGATCTTCCAAAGATATCAAAGCCATATGATTCTGTATGTAAACCTTGCCAAATAGGAAATCTTACTCGGACACAGTTTAAATCTAAGAACTTTACATCAATAGAAAAACCTCTTCAGTTAGTACATATGGGTTTATGTGGACCATCAAGGAAGGAAGGTACAGGAAAAGAAAATTATTTCATGTTGATTATTGATGATTATTCTAGACTCACATGGGTTGCCTTTCTAAAGGAAAAATTAGAAGCATTTGAAAAATTCAAAGTGTTTAAAGCTTTGACTGAGAATCAAACAGAAACAATATTGAAGGCAGTAAGGTCTGATAGAGGAGGAGAGTTTAGTTTAGGGGACCTCAAATATTTTTGTGATAAACATGGGATCAAAAGAGAATATACTATTTCAGGGACTCCACAGCAAAATGGAGTAGTTCAGAGGAAAAATAGAACAGTTCAGCAGATGGCAAGATCAATGATGAATGAAAGGAATATTGCTCAGACATATTGGGTAGAATAAATTCATACAGCTGTACATATTCCTAACAAAGCTCATCTCATGCCACATAGTGACAAGACTCCTTATGAACTATGGTTTGGAAGACCTGCTTCAATAAAATATTTTAAAGTCTTTGGGAGTAAGTGTTATATCAAGAATAATGATGAAAAACTTGGCAAATATGATGATAGAGTTGATGAAGGAATATTCTTAGGATATGCTACAAACAATAAAGGATACAAATGTTATAATAAGAGGTTGCATAAATTGGTTGATTGTATTGACATAAAAGTTGATGAAGAAATCCCCGTAAGAGATGTAAGCAGTGTTGAATCAACTACAAAGGATATAGTTGAAGATGAAGATGAACAGGTCCAAGAATCGGAAAGAGAAGACTTTGAGTTAGATGAAAATACAAATATTCAGGCAAACTCAAATCAGCAAACAGAAACAAAACCACCTCCCAGAATTGTTAAAAAAAATCATCCTAAAAATAAGATAATTGGTGATATGAATAAAGGAGTACAGACAAGAAGGAAATTGATTAAATCTTCAGAACAATCTCATATTGCTTTCCTATCTATGATTGAACCTAAAAATTATGATGAAGCTAGTGAGCATGAAGATTGGATTAGAGTTATGAATGAAGAGATTGATCAGATTGAGAAGAATAATACTTGGGAGCTTGTTCCTAGACCTGTAGATAAGAATGTAATAGGTTCCAAATGGGTGTTTAAGAATAAAATGAATGAACAGGGACAAGTTGTTAGGAATAAAGAAAGATTGGTCTGTAAGGGTATGCACAAGTTGAGGGACAATATTTTGATGAAACCTTTGCACCAGTGGCAAGATTGGAAGCCATCAGAAGGTTTCTTGCCTATGCATGTCATAAGAACTTTAAAGTATATCAGATGGATGTTAAGTAAGCATTTCTTAATGGAGATCTAGAAGAATAAGTATATATGGAGCAACCTGAAGGATTTTCACTGACAGATAATCATGATTATGTCTGCAAATTGAAAAAGGCATTATATGGACTGAAACAAGCACCACGAGCCTGGTATTATAGAATAGACAAGTATTTAAAGGACAAAGGGTTCAAGAAAGGTATTGTTGACAGTAATTTGTACATTAAATCTAAAAGTGATGATTTATTGGTTGTTTTGGTTTATCTAGATGACATTATATTTGGATGTTCTAATGATCCTTCTGTCCAATGGTTTGTTAATTCTATGCAATCTAAGTTTGATATGTCCATGATAGGATAACTGCCATACTTTCTTGGTTTTCAAATCATTCATAGTTTTGAAGGGTTATTCATTTCTCAAGAAAAGTATTTAAAAGAGATGTTGAGTAAGTTTGAAATGGAATATTCCTCTCCTGCTAGTACACCTATGGTGGTTGGTTGCAAGCTCAGCAAAGATGATATTTCACCTGGTGTTGATCAAAGAACATATTGATCAATGATAGGCAATCTTATGTACATCACAGCATCTCGTTTGGATATAATGCAAGTTGTTGGAATGGTAGGTCGTTATCAATATGCTTCTAAGAAAAGTCATTTAGCAGTTGTTAAGAGGATTTTTAAATATTTGAAGGGCACAATGACCTATGGTCTCTGGTATCCAAGAAATCAAATTTTTTAGTTAACTGCATATTTAGATTCTGATTGGGAAAATTGCCTGGATGAGAAAAACAGCACTAGTGGAGCTGGATTCTTCTTAGGTGATTCATTAGTAGCATGGCTTTGTAAGAAGCAGGGATATGTCTCTTCAACTACAGAAGAAGAATACATTGTTGTTGCTACTTGTTGCACTCAGATATTATGGATGATACAAACTCTTGCAGATTTGAATGTAACTTATACTACTCCCATTCCTCTTCACTGTGATAACATCAGTGCCATTAGTGTCTCCAAGAATCATGTTCTTCATTCTAAGACTAAGCATATACCAATAAAGTATCATTTTCTAAGAGAGTATGTTACAAACAGAGTTGTTCAGGTGAATTACATTTCTTCCACAGAATAGATAGTTGATATCTTTACTAAACCATTAGCAAAGACAAAATTTGAATATCTACGTCAGAAGTTGGTTGTCATTTCTTCTCTCATTTAAATGTGTCCATCTTGTCAAGGGGAGACTGTGTTCTTTTTATTATCTGCTGT
>ML812056.1:150026-230749 GCA_009831015.1 Picea engelmannii | reverse complement strand
TGCTTTTGATTGGCTAAGAGCTCGTCTTCTTTGAATGTAGGGAAACAAAATAATGACCCAATACCCAAAGACATCTAATAGGATTAAAAGTATACCCCCTTATGGACCACCGGTGCATCATTTTAGGTGGCATGATTTTCTTTGAATAAGGGTGATGAGTTGACCCATGACCACTGAATTATGATAAGTTTTGAAACCTTTGATTTTTTTTTTTAAACAAATTTGTTTCCCTGCAACAAAATAAAAATAGAACATTCTCTGCATTAAGAAGCTTTTAAATGATCGGTAACTCAAGGGAAAAACAAATTATATATATTTTTTTAATTAAACCAAAAAAATAAAAACCGAACATTCATTGTATTAAGAAGCTTTTAAATGATTGATAGCTTGGGGAAAAAACAAATTATATTTTTTTTTCATCAAACCAAAGGATGGTAATTTGAATTTCATTTTATTTTTGAAGTAAGAGTTTAAAAAATAATATATAAGGTGATTCAAAAACCCTAATCACTAGGTGGAGTGGCTAAAGATTTTGACTAAGGATTATATTAATCATGTTCTGACAACAATCTATGTGTGTCCTCTAGTGTTTGGTCGTCGTTGTAGGGATTTATTGAAATGCTAGCATAAATTGTCGATGGGATTTAGAGCGTGGCCTCTTTGTTTCTCCGTTATTATTCAATTCACTGTTGGTTACACAAATTTTTGACTGAAATCTGTGATTATAGAATTCTTCGTTAGCATTGGTGAAATACTTTCCTCTTATCAATTACATTATAATTTTAAGTGTGGGTCAATCTCAGATAAGATTTTTCTGAATTTCACAGCTTGCAAAAGAAAAACCTTACAATAAAACCAAAATGTACTTTCCTCGTTGTCAAGAAATGTCCTCTCTTAGTGGTGATCACAGGAAAATACTAAATTGGGTCCAATTGGGGTGGCAGGTGCGGGTGGGAGTCTTCTCGATCCCGGAGGAAATATTGTCGTTCACTATTCATGGGCCTGGGTGCCTCCTCTGACAACATTGTTGAAGCGTATGCTTTATTTCAGGGGCTAAGTATCACTAAGGAAAGGAACATCACCAATTTGGCAGTCTTTGGTGACTTAATTTTGGTGATATAAACGATCATCAATCGATCCCAATCCGAAACCAATTTATTCAATGGGATAATTCATTATATCATCATGCTCTTTCAAAAAATTGACAAGATCAATCTCTATCATGTTAAACGGCATCTAAATTCTATTGTCGATCATAATTCCAAGGTTGGAACTAACTTAACCAAGGGAGAAATTATGGTTAATGGGGTGGGGGGTGCTCATGTCTTTCCTTGATGTCCCTTCCACCCCTTTCATTTTTTGATCCCTCGAGCTAGCAGGTGGCGACTCTCAGGCGTCAGGCTCTCCTCCTCACACACTCAAGGATTAATTCAACTATGCGATCTTTTATTTTGAGGTGTGGCGTTCTAGACTTGAAGTGGGTGCAATGGGTTCCGACATGGCTATTTTGTCTACGCAGATTCAACATGACTATGTTGTCTAGGGTGTAGCAAGGGTTTCTTCTCAGGGAAAGATCATGCTCAGCCGCAATGAAATTTGGTTTTCTAGGTTTTGCTTCGTTTGTTCTAGCCAGCCGAATTCTCGACACTCTTTGTGCTTCCTTTGTTTCACTGACGCAGGTGGCAGTGGAGCCTTTGTTCTCTTTATTTTATCGAGCTCAGGCACCAATAAGGATTGTGGTCATTCCAACTTGTTTATTCTTAGTTGTGGGTTCTCTCTGACTATTATTTGGGTCAGATCATGGGTATTTTGGGAAATTGACTTCTTCAGTCGGGGTTTCTACTAAACTTGGAACCAGAGATCGACTTGGTCAGCTATCAACTTGGACATTGACTTGGACTCAGATTGACTCGAACTGCTCTGATTTCAATGACTCGGTTCATTAAAAAATACATTAAATAATTGATCTGGATTATTTTTTAGAACGAAATGAAAGAAGAGATATTACAATGAAATACACATAAATATTTCCAGAAACAGAGAAATACCATAATACATAATTTCTATTAATGAAATAAATGTACATAGGCTATAAAAATACAGAGTAAAAGACTCACTAGAACAGTGGTAGTTTATCTCTGAGAAGAGATGTGACGGCTACTCATATTTACAATAAGATGATTGTTACAGTGAGGCTCCAAAGGCCTTTTTAACATAAGTAAAATCCAAAACCCTAACCTCGGAAGATGAAAATCCAAAAGGTTTGCGGGCCCCGATGGGGGTAGTTGATACGTCAACTTCTCGGGGGGCGTAACTTTTGCATACGATCTTCGTTTGGGGCGCTCGATACACCGTTGGAAAGGTCTAACCGAGAATAATGACTTTTGAATGGCTCAGGATAGTGTCTTTGACAAACGCCAGGGCCCCAAATCCCCATAAAACACCGTTTAGGGCCTCAAAACGGCCTTGGAAGTTTGGGACCCGAAAAACTGTCGAAAAACTGCCAAAGTGGAAAACTGTTTTTCAAGCCAGTGGAATAGGGGGGTGGCCATTGATATCCACCTGGATCAATCCTCCCTCCTTAGGAAGAAATGGTCTCCATTGTGTTGAGTTCCCAGGGGATAGGGGGAATCATTTGTTGAATCCAAACCTTGATGACTTACTTGCCTTGCTAGAGAAGTTGTGTTTCTTCGCTTGTTGAAGGTTGTCACGAACCTGTGGCTGGAAGGGTTGGACCTTTTAACCAGTCTGAAGACATGAGATGATTATGTGAAGAAGGAATCATTTATCTTTGCTTCAATCTTGTCGACCTGCTTATGTTGGACAGAAGGTGCTTGGGATGAGGTTGCAGTGGTTGTGGTGTTCTTTTGTTCACCTTTTGAACAGACTGTGAAGAAGTTGAATTTTGTAGTATGATATACTATCTTGCGGCAATGTTTAGGTGGGACAGAAATCGGAACTACCTGTAGTATCCTGTAGAGATGACCCCCCATTGTAACAATGACACTACGTGGTCGAAACTCTTAGATATCATGGAACTTCCACATATATGGCTATCTCAAGAGAACATCACAGACATCCAGCGGGGCAACATCACATAATACCTCATCCTTGAAGGAATGGATGTCATATGACAATCGACATTGTTGGTTGAAACGAAGATCTCGTCCCTGGCGAAGCCAGCCGATGTTGTATGGTTGCGGGTGTGGTATTGTCGACAATCCCAACTGTTTGACGACCTCTACTGAGATGAGGTTCTTCTAGCTTCCGCTATCAATAATAAAATGTAGTGGGGTCCCCTTCACCCAGATCTGTCACGAATGAAAAAGGTGCTCCCCCTCTTCAGGATATGCTAGTTCTTCTGGTTGAATTGTTGTGGTTGTGACAATAACAGTTAGGTCTACGTCGATGATCTGTCTTCTACCAGTATTTTCTTAATCAAATTATGAATCAGGGTTTGAATCCTTATCTTTGATCTCGGCCACCAATGACTATTTTGAGTGACATTCATCGGTGTTGTGGCAAGGGATTTTGTGGAAATCGCACCACTTTCCAGTGTCCTTCTTCGTCTTTCTCTTACCCTTCTTTTCATGTGGCTTGAATGGGTTTTCTAAAGGTTGGTTGTTAAGGCCATCTTTACCATACTTTGGTTGTTCAGATTTGGAGACCCGAACTCCCGCTTGTTCTGGTGCTTAAATTTCTTCTCGATTTTAACAGCATATCAATAAGCAGCACCTAGTGATGAGATGTCCAGAACATCCATTTCAGTTTGGATGTATCTATGTAGAGCCCCACGGTATTTCAGAACCAAATGTCGCTCAAAGTATTTGATACCCATCTTGGTGCGCAAGGAATGGAAGGTATTGGTGAACTGAGGAACTACTTGGGTCCTCTCTTGCCGCAGTGTGGTCCATCTCATGTATTAGTCTTCATAATTACCAACAGGGTAATATTGTTCCTTGACTCCATCCACAAAAAAATCCCAAGTGGGCTCGGCCCCATATATTCTAGACTCCTTTGTGAAAATTTTCTTCCAATAAGTTTCCCACCAATGTTTGACATGGGGGAGATCCTTAAGGAGTGTGAAGGCGATCTTTTCTCTATCGGAGAAATTGTGAACAGAGAAATAACCTTCTAGCAGACTTAAGCATTTTTCTAGGTCATCTGCATCTATCTGTCCTTCAAATACAGGAATATCAAAATTAATGTGTACTTTGAAATGCGAGGTGCCTCCAAAGTGGTTGCTTGATGAAGAAGTGCATGTTTTTATAGGTAGGCATTGAAGGATGTGGAAAAAATTATCCATATTTTCGTCCCTCTGTCGTGTGAGAGCATGCTCAAGCAACATATTAATAGAATCTTATGCTTCGGCGTTTTTTATTTTCTTCCTCCATGGAGGGTTTCTTGGGCATGTGAGAGTGATTGTCCTCAAGAGAGACAAGCTCAAGACCCAACTTGCTATACTCGGACCTCGTCGGGGACATGCATTGAAAATAATCAAGAGCAGCCTGCTCTAATACCACTAATCCGGATTATTTTTTAGAACGAAGTGAAAGCAGAGATATTACAATGAAATACACATAAATATTTCCAGAAAAAGAGAAATACAGTAATACATGATTTCTATTAATGAAAGAAATGTACAGAGACTGTAAAAACACAAAGTGAAAGACTCTCTCGAACCGTTGTTTTTCGTTTCTTCTGCCATGGAGGGTTTCTTGGGTGTGCGAGAGCGATTTTCCTCAAGAGAGATAAGATCGAGACCCAACTTGCTATACTCAGATCTTGTCGGGGACATGCACTGAAAAACGATCAAGAACAACCTACTCTGATACCACTGATCCGGATTATTTTTTAGAATTCAATGAAAGCAGAGATATTACAATGAAATACACATAAATATTTCCAGAAACAGAGAAGTATTGTAATACATGATTTCTATTAATGAAAGAAATGTACAGAGACTGTAAAAATATGGAGTAAAAGACTCACTAGAATGCTAGTAGCTTATCTCTGAGAAGAGATGTGACGGCTACTCACATTCGCAAGAAGACAATTGTTACAATGAGGCTCAAAAGGACTTTTTAACAGAAGTAAAATTCAAAACCCTAACCTCGGAAGATGAAAATCCAAAAGGTTTGTGGGCCCCGATGGGGGTAGTTGATACGTCAGCTTCCTGGGGGCGCAACATTTGCATATGATCTCTATTTGGGGCGCTCAATACACCGTTGGAAAGGTCTAACAGAGAAGAAAGACTTTCAACGAGCCTAGGCTAGTGCCTTTAATATTTTTAGGGAAATTATAACCAACAGTATAAGATTGCATAGTGTTACCACAAATGCGAACAGAACTATTTCACCCACCAGGGACATCTTAAGGTTTATTTTGAACCATGGAATTATGCATTCATAAGAAGAATATAATCATCAATATCCATAGAGAGAACAACTGTGACAGTGAGTTCATTCCATCATCATTACATCATATAAGCAGTGAATAGTATATCCCACAACAGTGTTTTAAAATATGTCAAGATCATATATCATGAGGGTACCAGCGTTCATGGCTCAGGACACATTTACCACCATATACTCAAAACAAATTACAACCAATAAGGTCATTGATCATATAATAATATTCATAGTGTGACACCACATGATTCTCAAGGAAAATTTATATGAGGTTTGTGCTAAGAGATAGTATTTGATCCACGGGAAAATATATCATTCATCAAAGAATTATATCCCATGTGTTTAGGGCAGATTATCACCACTTGTTGATCTAAGATTAGGAAAATAGTCATCAAGCCAATTTGAAGGCCAGTTTGAATCGGCCAACTATCCACTTAGTTGGTTTGACGAGTTGATATATGCTTGGGACAATTTTAAAAACTATGGTTTTTGTCGCCTCTAGCCATGGAGCCCTCTTGGGACGATTTCAAGCAAGTTCTCAGGAGACATGAATAAATAACACATTCCAACAACCCTACTCTTCATCGTCTCTCGAGTAAATTTGGGGATTTTGAGCATGACCTAGCCAACCAGACCATCTCCAAGAGTCAATAAATAGAGGTGGATCGGTCTACTCTCAACAAGAGGATGGATGGTATGGAATCATAAATCCAATAGATTAAATCTCAGCTTAACACCCATACTATGGTATTTTCACCATACATTCATGGCAAGATGCTTCCAAGAGAAGGAGCCAACATTGGAGTAGGCACTAGCGAAAAAGGCATTCCTCCTATGGAGACTGAGGAAGGAGTTCCCCCTAGAACTCTCGAAATTACGGATTATGTTTCTTCCAATTAATGTGTGTTTTTTAAGGTTATTTGTATTTTAGGTAGTTTTTACAAGGATGTAATCAACTATGATGATCCTAGAAATAATCTAAGCAGACACATTTTGTCTTCTATTATAGATCTAGAAATTTTGACAAGCTGGGAAACTCTTTTTGTAATGCTTTTGCTTGTTGTTTGCTTTGGCACAAGCCCTTTTACTATAATCTAAGTTCAGTTCTAGTTATAATAAAAAAAATGAAAAAAACATTGTTGGGTCCAATGCTAGTGTCAAAGATTCCCATCTTAAGAATCTCACATCTTAAGAATCGCACAATAAAAAGAGATGAAAACAAGAACTAGTACCTACAGCAAGAACAACTGCATAGAATTTTCCATCCAATAAATTTGTAGTAGCTCTTGATCCCAAACAAAAATATCATAAAAAACACATGCAAATATTTGTATCTAAAATGATATGGAGAACATAAGATTTCCTACTGTTCTTTCCAACTTATATATCCATCTATCTACCACTTGCAAGTCTAGAAAAACTAACATACAAGCTCGCAAATGTGACCCATCTTCAGGGACCATTTTAAAAACACATTCATAACAAACTAAATACATCATAGGAATTTTCTTTGGCCGTGTTATCCCCATTTTGTGGGATAACTAAGAAGATCATGTTTCAAGGCCCTCGGGTTGCAGATATGGAGTGTCAAGAGACTACATGACCAACAATGTCCACTTGCACATACGGAAGCCCACTCTATCACCACATTTTTATCCATTGTCAGCACATCCACCACACTAACTAGCTTCTGGAAGGAAGATAAGTCTTGCTCCATGTGGTACAAGTCAAGGATTGTGGTAGGTAATCACCATAATATTTAAGGCATTTGAACATGTTGTATTTGAGCTACTTTTGATTATATAATGCATGCTTGGACATTATGCTTTTGACCTTGTTTCACCTTCGTGAGTGTCATAGATTTCCTAGTAAGTGGCCAACCTTTGCGGAAGGTTTGTGATTGAGGGTCCCTTGACGGGTTATCGTACCATTCCCGAACATACTTACCACTTTCTGCTCATTGTTTTCCCATCATTTTGTCCTCTTCTAGGCCCTTTGACTTTAGTGACCCAAGAGGGGCATGTACCTCATTTCATGGGAAGAAGAGGCTGAAATCCCAGAGGGGTTGTTGGTGGCTAGAAAAGTAAAAGCTTGGATATATACCTTCCAGATGTTTCACCCAGAGATCCCCCCAGAAAGCAATGGAACGCTTCTCTGTAAGAAAATGGAGGACCTGCAAAAATAAATGATAATGAATTCTTAAGGGGTTATTTGGAGGATGGGAGGTCTCACCACGAGCCGGCCTATCATGATCATGGGTATTTAGCAGTATGACACTACCATCATCTGGTCACCAAGCCAGGGTAGCGTCTCTCAGTTACAGGACTGAGAGAAAGGGGGTCCCATCACGAGCCAACCTTCTCATTTCTGCAAGGTATTTGTGAGTGACATTTTCATTATATGGACACCACGCCAGGATAGTGACCTTCAACTCATTCCTTAAAACGTGAAATAAAAAAATAATGGCAAGAATATGGGCTTCGAAAAATTTCATCACAAACGAAGGTGCCACACACCCTCTACAAAGGCACCCATAAATGAGACAATACGAGCCCATGTATGTCATGGAACTCATCAACCTATGAATTATAAACCCCTTCCACCTCATTATCCATTGTATAACCTTGAAAGGCCATCCTTGGGAACATCCCCTACTTGAGCACTTTGGTCTACCCAGTAGGACCTTTATGACACCCTTCCCATACTTAAACTTGGTCAATTGTATAGGGTTTTTGAGCATTTGTTTGATTTGATAAGGTATTTTTGATGCACATGTTTAGGTGCCTTGATTATTAGATTTGGTTTACACTTGTCATGATATATTTGACTTGAGATATTTGGAGGGCATACCCTTTTTTTTGTAGGACCTTGCTTGGTGGCCAGTTTTGGGAGAACAAGCCTAGCTTCGGCTTCCATGGGGAAAGAATACCACATGATGAATTCCTAGGGCCCGCATGTCGAATGATAGAGACGTGCCTTTGGAGGCCTAGAAGAAATCATGAAGGACTTAACCCAGCCCCTAGTACCCAAATGACTTTCCTAGGAGAGGCAAAACGTCACTTTTGGAGGGTTGACGTCATGCTTGAGGGTGTTTGATGGTTATGGAGTTATTGCACATTGGCATTTGGCATATTTTGACCGGAGGAGGGTTGGATTGACCCTATCACTTGATGAGGAGGCTCAATAAGCCCCAACAACCTCCATCCTCTTCTCCAATAACTTTCTCAAAGTGTCAAAACGTCCCCTAAATGGGTGACGTCATCTTCGTTTTAGGGTTTCTATTGTGAAAAAGTGAAATTTAAATCATTTTTTAAATATTATTTTGTAAAAGGGAAATATTAGGGTTGTTGAACCCTTATCTTGTGGTTTACCCTAGTTTATGTGGACAAACTATGTTTAAGATTTTTTGTATAAATAGAGATCATGTGAATCTCTTTTCATAACATAGCTCTCCCTTGTGGAGAAGGATACTTGGATGAAATTTGCACCCTACTTGGGAAATTTTATCTATCTCTCGTGCTACATATATCTTGTTATGGTTTTCTTTGGCTATTGGATGAAAGAGTAAGGATCTATCTTTCTTGGAGACTATTTCATGTTTTTATGATGGATTTTTCTTGGTTAAAAGGAGTTTATCTTGTTAATGCTTGGACTAGGTAAGAAATATTTCATGTTAATGTTTATTTTCTTGGTCTCAAAGTTAATTTTCTAATATTTTTGGAAGTATAAGAGCATACAACCCCACTAAGCCCATCATATTTTCTTGGAATAATTTGTTACACAAAGGAATACTAGGAGTAAAAGGGTTTATACCCCCCTAGGGTTTTCCTTAGCTATCCTTGTTTTCCTTGGGGAATAAAAGGGATTACACCCCCAAGGAAGTAGCACAACTAGCTCTTTCATCTTTAAAGACTCCATAACCCAATAGTTAAAGGCACTAATCATTGCATTGGAGAAATAAATTCATTGCATCGGGATATGTAGAATCACAAGATATTGAAATTGTTCAAGTTCGATTATTTTCTACAAGTTATAAGATATATTTTTGCCCTAAATGTGCCCTATTTTAGCTAAGGAATTCATTGCTGAAATAATTTTAATGCTACAGTGATTAGAACTCCAGCAGACTTCACTTTCTCTCATCATTTACTCATTTTTTCACCGTAGAAATTTATGTGTAAACCTATATCATTGTTCTATTGCTCATTAGTTATCTTTTGAATGGTTTACTTGTTGATTTTGTGGTTGGAAGTTGTTGTTGTATCAATTGTTTGCTACAGCCATAAGGCTGCCCTAATACATTGTTGATAGCATCTTTTTGCATCCCCTTTTTTACCATCAAACGTTGAGTTTAATCATTGGAATATTGTCTACATGTTTTGGGATTAATTATCCAATAATCATTTGATGATTTTGATGGTTATTTTTGCAGTTAGAATTCATCTATTTGCTGATATATATTTACGTTGGTTTTTGCAATTAGGGACAGCAAGCTTAACTTGTTTGTTCACTTAACATACTACGTGCAAACTTGGTTTTTCTTGTGTCTCGGGCAGGTACAAACACTCTAAGCAGGTACCAAAGGGTTTGGAAACCTTAAATCTCTCCCAAGACTCATTCTCAAGCCTTCTTCCATCTAGTAAATTGACCTATAGGGGCTTCCATTCATACATCGCACTTTCCATCTTGTCTCCCCCTAAGGTCACCGGGATTCCCCCCTTGAGGTGATTCTACCATCTCTAAAGTGACGGGAACACCTTCCTAAGGTGATAGTGGGTAGGTTCTCTTTAAGTTGTCGCCAATTGGTAGTTGGGTCGGGATTTTCCCAACCTACAACTTGTGCGATAACATTTTGGCGTCGTTGTCAGGGAGGATTTTGAATCCTCTTCAGAACCCTAACGACACTTTAGCAAGATTCTCTCCCAAAGTATTTACCCATAGATTGCATGGCGACTCCATTGAAGAACGTTCCCTTTTCCACCCTTGATGAGATCTTCTTGAAGCTCATCTGGTGACTCCATTTTCCATGAACCCACCTTTCCTTTTTCCCATTTTCCATCCTTTGATGAGCCTTGATCTCATCTGGTGACTCCATTGAGGTTTCTTTTCAATCAATGGAAATATGGAACCATGGGATGAACCCTCATCTAGAGCGTGTTATGCCTCGAAAAGGGAAATTTTAGAAATGGAAATGGAAAAGGCTGCTAATAAATATGCTAAGGAGATGATTAATCATATAAAAGAGTTATTTCCTGCCAAAGAACTAGCCCTTGAAAATGAATAAGTGATCGAAGAACAGACATATGAATAAAGTTACCAAGAAGATCTCGATGAATTTTCTCATGTTGAGGATCTAGACGAGACATTTGATGAAGATGAAGTTCTCATGTTTTCTCTTCCTTTTGATGAAGACATCTAGGCCTCTGTTCCTCCTACACATCGAGAAGAGAACATGATCAGTTGTGATCCTTTCAAAGATCTTGATGACACTTTATTCCATGACTTTGGAAGTGAAGAAGTATTGGAGGAAACCTTGGATGTGATAGATCCTCTTGAAGAAAAGAAAACAAAACACTATGCACTAAGGATCAAGCCTCTTGTGATGAAGAGGCGATGGAGGGGCTTGTTCATAAGAAGAAAGAAGAATTCTAATAAAGCACAAAATATTGAGGCAATGTTGTCTTTGCTCCTACTTGATGAAGGTGAGGTTTTCCAACCTTGCTCTCCTCCTACACATGATGTTCAAGAAGTGATCAATATTGATGATGAATAATTTGAAGATCCAGTTGAATCCACCCCAGCCACTTTTCTTCCTGCACAGAAGGAAATGGTCAATTTTGTTCACATGGATGATCTTATGAAGGAGCCCCTAGAGGTGGTTGATGATCATATAGACACTTCCATACGTATTGGGAGGCATAGATGGGACATGAATTGTTTCATTTTTTTATGGAGATCTCATCTACGACATTGAAGGCCACTCTCAGATAAAGGATACAAACATATTTTGAGAGGATTTATTTTTACAGTTGGATGGTCCATATATTTGGCAGCCCGATGATGATATGGTCACACACTTATTCCATCCTATTGAGGATAAATTGTCACAATTTACTCATGATGACTCTCAGCCATCCCTTGAGAATTGTGATGATTACCTTTTCATTGACCTGGGCCTATTCTATGAATATTTCCAATCAATGTTGCACTCAAATGGACACCAAATCGTGGTCAGCCTGGAGCAATCTGGGGCTCGCCCTGCCAAACGGAAGTGTTATCACATTGAGAACTTGGGCATAGATTTACAGATAAATAAGAAGCAACATGTTTTGAGTATGGAGGAATGTTTTTTCTCTAGACCCTAGGTGGTCCCTTATATCTTATCTTTCTCTTTGGGAAGCCATGCAGTCTTTTTTTGATCTCTCATCTCCTCCCAGTATTCAACAAGCAGTGGATCTTTGTGCGTGAATGAAGATGAGCCATCATCTACATATAGTATCCCTCTTCAGAGATGGATTGACCAGTATTATGGTTACACTTTCATGCACGATGATCTAGCTGATGGGTTCTATTTCCAATAGGATTTTCTCCCTCCCACCCATCTCCATGAGTTTCATTTTATGATTGGTTATATATCTATTTATGTTCATGATAATTTTTTGTTAGACTTTATCTTTGTTGTTTCACATGATTAAGCATAGGGGGGGATACTTTGATGAGATGATCAACTGGTTGCATGACTTCACATGACATCATCTATCGCCTGATCTTTAAGGCCCCAAGGCCCCAGGTAAGTAGGTAGGTCATCTTGATTTTCTTTCATTTGCATATTGATTGCTCATATTAGGTTATATGCATTTCATATTTCATTTTTCTCTACTTTCATTTTGATTTCATGCTTAGTTTAGAATTTGTTTTTGAAAAAATGATAAAATTTTCTTTTCTAGATCAGTTTTCTTTTGGATTTTGATGTATATGGATGAAGGGTGATAGAACCACCCTATATTTGATGTTTTTTGGTTTCAGTGTAGGCATAGGTCCACCAGGATATGTTGTGTTTCTCATGCACTCTACGGCGAACACATCCCCAAGTAGGAGCCAGATGTTATCCTCATTTTGTGGGACAACTAAGGAGATCATGTCTCGAGGCCCTCAGGTTGCAAATATGGAGTGTCGAGAAACTACATGACCAATAGTGTCCACTTGCACATACGGAATCCCACTCTATTACCACATTTTGATCCATTGTCAACACATCCACCACACCATCTAGATTCTGCAAGGAAAATGGGTCTTGCTCCATGCAGTACAAGTCAGGGATTGTGGCAGGTAATCACCCTAATATTTAAGGCATTTGAACATGTTGTATTTGAGTTTCCTTCAATTATAGAATGCCTGCCTAGACATTATGATTTTGACCCTGTTTCACCTTGGTGAGTGTCATATATTTCCTAGTAAATGGTTAACCTTTGGGGAAGGTTTGTGACTGGGGGTCCCTTGAGAGGTTATCGTACCATTCCCGACCATACTTACCACTTTCTGCTCATTACTTTCTCATCATTTTGTCCTCTTCTAGGCCCTTTGACTTTAGTGACCCAAGAGGGTAATGTACCTCATTTCATGGAAAAAAGGGGTTGAAGGCTTGGAGGGATTGTTGGTGGCTTAAAAAATAAAATCCTAGATATAGACCTTCCAGATGCTTCACCCATAGATCCCCTGAGAAAGAAATGAAACGCTTCTATGTAAGAAAAGGGGGGACCTGCAAAAATAAATGATAATGAATGCTTAAGGGATTAGTTAGAGGATGGGATGTCTCACCATGAGTTATCCTATCATGATCATAGTTATTTAGCGGCATGACACAACCATCATCTGGTCACCAATCCAGGGTAGTGGCCTTGAGGTACACGAATGAGAGAAAGTGGGTCTCATCATGAGCCAACCTTCTCATTCTCGCAAGGTATTTGTGAGTGAAACTGTCATTATCTAGACACCACACCAAGACAGTGGCCTTCAACTCATTCTTTAAAACATGAAAGAAAAAAAGAATGGAAAGAAGATGGGCTTCGAAAAAATGCATCGCAAACGAAGGTGCCACACACCCTCTACAAAGGCACCCATAAATGAGACAACACAATCCTTGTATGTCATGGAACTCATCGACCTATTAAATCCAAACCTCTTCCACCTCATTATCCATTGTATAACCTTGAAAGGCCATCCTTAGGAGCATCCCCTACTTGAGGGATTTGATCTACCCAATAGGACCTTTATGACACCCCTCCCATACTTAAACTTGGTCAATTGTATAGGGTTTTTGAGCATTTGTTTGATTTGATAAGGTAGTTTTGATGCACATGTTTAGGTGCCTTGCTTATTAGATGTGGTTTACACTTGTCATGATATCTTTGAATTGAGATATTTGGAGGGCGTACCCTTTTGTTTTGTAGGACCTTGCTTGGTCTCCAGTTTTGGGAGAACAAGCCTAGCTTTGGCTTCCATGGGGAAAGAATCCCACATGATGGATGCCTAAGTCCCACATGCCAGATGATAGAGACGTGTCTTTGGAGGCAAATAAGACATCATGATGGGCCTAACCTACCCCCTATTACCCAAACGACTTTCCTAGGAGAGGAAAAACGTCACTTTTGGAAGGTTGACGTCATGCTTGAGGGGGTTTGATGGTGATGGAGTTATTGCACATTGAAACTTGGCATATTTTGACTAGAGGAGGGTTGGATTGAATATAGAACTTGATGAGGAGGCTCAACAAGCCCCAATGACCTCCATCCTCTTCTCCAATGACTTTCTTAAAGCGTCAAAATGTCCCCTAAAGGGGTGACGACATCTTACTTTTAGGGTTTCTATTGTCCAAAAGTGAAATTTAAATCATTTTTTAAATATTATTTTGTAAAGAAGAAAGATTAGTGTTGTTGACCCCTTCTCTTGTTGTTTACCATAGTTTATGTGTGTAATTTTTAAACCTGTGAAGTAAAAGAATGCATATAGATTCTTAAGCAAAACAGAAAAAAATCAATGGCTCATACACATAGTACATAGAGATTTACGCTGGAAACCCTTAACTAGGAGAAAACCAGTCTTCCTTGCTGTTGGACCTTTCAAATATTCATTGGATTAATTTCACCATTCACCATACAATATATACAATTGTTTAGGTATTCTGTAGCTACCAAAACCCTAATCCCTTAATCCAAGATTAATTTAGAAAACTGCTAAAAATAGCAAAATCCGCTAAAATAGAAAAAAACGCCCAAAAATAAATTTCGGGGCACTTCCCCGAACGTTGCGCGTAACCAAGGGGGGGGGAACATATCTCCCCAGGAAAGTGCCTGGTGCATATGACACAAAGATCGAAGGAAGTTGGGATCATCAGACGCAGTTGTCGAATCTAACGCGCCCACACACACACATGCAAAGAATATAACACATACCCAACATTCTCCCACTTGTTGTTTTCTTTGCATATGGGGGTTCACAGGATTACATAGTCAACAATCCAGGGCAGCAATGCCCATCGTTACTCTACACCAGGAGAATTTCTCTGTGCTCACAGACTTTTTCAATGAATCTGCAACATTCTTCAAAGTGTCAACGTTTTCCAACGACACCTTCTTTTCTTCAACCATGTCTCTCACAAAGTGATACTGAACATCAATATGCTTTGTCTTTGAATGATAAGCAGGGTTCTTTGACAGGAATATTGCACTCTGAATGTCACACTCTAATCTCACTACTTTTTGTACCAACCCAATACCTGAACACAATCTTTGTAACCATACCGCTTCCTTGTTTGCATGAGTGGTTGCCATGTATTCAACTTCTGTAGTTGAGAGTGCCACTACAGCATGTCTTTTGCTCATCCAACTGATTTCTCCTCCAAATAGGTTAAACACATACTCACTTGTGGATCTTTTGCGATCTAGATCTCCAGCCCAGTCTGCATCAACAAACCCATGTATGTCCACCACTTTGTCCAATCCTGGTCTTCCTTGGTAGCACAATCCATAATTGGTAGTGCCACGCAAATACCTGAAGACCCTCTTTACTATTGTCCAATGCTCCTTCCTTGGTTTTGACATATACCTGCTCAAAACTCCCACTACATGTGCAATGTCTAGTCTAGTACAGACCATTGCATACATCAAACTGCCAAATGCATTGGAATACGGAACATGGGACATGTCATATTCTTCTTTCTGTGTCTTGGTACATTGATCTGCAGAATCAGATGCAGATAAATTTACACCTATAGGAATAGGCACCTTGACCGGTTTACTTCCATGCATATTAAACCTCTGCAATATCATCTCAACATATTTTCTCTTATTCAACCAGAGTTTCATGTTTGCACGGTCTCTTTTAATCTCCATTCCCATAATGAAGTTAGCAACACTGATATCCCTCATGTCAAATTTGGAGGATAGTTTCTATTTCACCTCCTTGATAACATCCATGTTATTTCCTACCAACAACATGTCATCAACATACAACACTACATAAATGAAGTGATTACCAACCTGCTTGGAATATACACAGTGATCATCCCTACTTTTCACAAATCCCAATCCAAAGATGTATGTGTCAAACTTTTCGTACCACATCCTAGGTGATTGCTTCAGACCATATAGTGACTTCTTTAGCTTACAGACCAGCTCTTTCTTTCCCTTCACTACAAAGTCATCTAGTTGATTCATGTATATTTCTTCTTCCAGATCCCCATGTAGGAATGGTGTCTTCACATCCATATCTTCCACTTCAAGATCAAAAGTAGTAGCAATAGATAAAATAAATCTAATAGAAGTTAACTTGGCAACAGGAGAAAAAATCTCACCAAAGTCAATTCCCTCTACCTGGGAATAACCTTTTACTACTAATCGATCTTTGTATTTCTCCACTTTTCCTTCTGCATTAAACTTATTCTTAAACAACCATTTTCTACCAATAGATTTTCTTCCAGCTGGAAACTCAACTATATCCCATTCCTCATTCTTATCCAAGGCATCCATTTCTTCAACCATGGCCTTCTTCCAAAGTTTACTATCCTCTAAATTCACTGCTTCCCTGACAGTTCTAGGATCATCACCAGTAATAGATAAAGCAAAATTAGAACAAAAATTAGGTGGACTATACCTTTCTGGTTGCCTTATTTCCCTCATTGATCTCCTCAATATTGGGGTATGAGTTTCTTCTTCTTCCGCTTCATCTTCTTCATATGATTCAAATTTTGCATAATCCAACTCAAGCTTTATTTTCTCAAGTTCTTATTTCCTTGGTAAGAATTCTTGTTTGGAAACATATTTTACCTCTCTAAAAACAAAATCCTGACTGTAAACAGTCTTCTTAGTTTCTAGGTTCAAATCTTATAACCTTTCACACCATCTTTATAACCCATAAAGATACACTTTTCAGCTTTATTATCCAGCTTACTCCAATTTTCCTTTGGAACATGTACATAAGCATCACAACCAAACACTCTAAGATGTTCAAGAGAGGGTGTCTTACCAGTCCAT
This sequence comes from Picea engelmannii, assembly GCA_009831015.1. NCBI lineage: Eukaryota > Viridiplantae > Streptophyta > Pinopsida > Pinales > Pinaceae > Picea > Picea engelmannii. Next base: position 213,807 of record ML812056.1, on the reverse strand, counting down.
AACTCGTGTGGAGTTTTATCATCTAGCACTGATGAGGGCGGTCGATTGACCAGGTAACATGCTATACCCATTGCCTCTGCCCGGAATTCTTGTCCTAACTCGACACCACTAAGCTTGCTCCTTGCTTTTTCCATCAGTGTCTTGTTCACCCTTTCTGCAACTCCATTCTATTGAGGTGTGTATGGATTATTCTTCTGCCTTGCTATACCACACTTTTTATAGAATTCTTCGAATTCATTTCCGAAGAATTCTCCACCATTATTTGTCCTCAATACCTTTATTTTCTTTTATGTCTGATTTTCTACCAGAGCCTTAAACTCTTTAAATTTATCAAATACCTCAGATTTCTTTTTAAGAAAATAAATCGATGTGTTCCTTGAGAAATCATCTATGAATGAAACATAATACACAGATTTACCTAGTGATGGAACAGGAACAGGTCCAAACACATCACTGTATATCAACTCTAATATCCCCTTTTCTCTTGTAGCACCAGATGGGAATCTTACTCGATTTTTTTTACCATATATGCAACGTTCACAGAAATCAAAATCCAGAGTGAAATTAGACATACCTTCAACCATACCTTTATTGTGTAGTGTTTGAAGGCCCTTTTCTCCAATATGCCACAACATGGTCTTCTTTCTAGGGACAGTATTGGTCTTGTCTCCTTCATTTCTTTATTCAAGGAAAACATAACTGTTACACCCATTAGTATAAGTGCTTCCCAACAAATTGTACAGAGTTCCACACCAAACTTCCATAATCAACACCATTTTCGCTCGTACCATCTTGCAAGTGCCCTTTGTTGATATTATGGTAGCTTCGGGAGGTATCAACCTCCATTGTGACCCTTTGACAAGATTAGAATATTCCAGAAGCAAGAAAAGAAGTGACTGTAACCCTAGAAGAGATGTCGGATGAGAGAGATAATTAATATGAATTAATTAGTACCTAGAATGAGAAGTCGACCTAGGCAGTCTGCCAGATCCAATATAAATATAGGGCGTCAGTTCTCATTTTACACACATCTCTCAGAATTACAAAGAGACACTTGTGCACACTGCAATCTGGCAGTCTTATGCGCGAGTTCTGGAGAAGGTGTTGCCTCCATTTCTGAAGCCTATTGTTTCTATATTTCTGGGTTGGACTCTCTGATCAGCTTTTGTTACTTCTTTCTTGGTGCATTAGCCTTGCTTGGCTATTGGTTTTCTACCAGGATTCTTCTCTTTGTCAAGGTCAAGGTGCTCGGAGGATGGCTTTGGCCTATGGTTGGGTGACAATAGTGATATTGTCTATGGTAAAATGAGCACATTATAACAGGTTATGGGCCCACACCTCCTTCATTTCAGTCTAACCACTGGAAGGGAGCATAGCCATTAGCATACTAATCTCGTTGAAGAACTACCTCTAGGGTTTACTAGCAGGAGCAGCCTCCAAGACACTGTCCCTAGGGTTACTAGCAGGAGCAGTTGCAGAAACCCTAAAACCCTGATCCAGCACCTTGTGATGGAACATATTTCTCAAGAATAATGTATTCAAGTGCGCCTTAGTCCAGTGCACCTCTTGGCACTCTCAGAAGGCATAAATTTCAAAGTTGAAGTTTTGGATCAAGGCTTGACTAGTCACCAGTCAACCGAAGTCATGAGTGAAAAGACTAGTCATCTACACTACTCAACACTCACAGGAACTATTGAAGATGACATGTGGATAATTGATAGTGGAGATTCTAGGCATATGACGGGATATCAAGCTAGACTCTCAAATATAAATGAGAAGAATACATCGTACAAGGTAGATCTTGGAGACAAAATCACTTACCCAGTCGAAGGATTTGGAAAATCCTCGGTTAAGTTGACAACAGGTAACGATGTTCATTTGAGCAATGTCTTATATGTACCTAGTTCATAAAAGAATCTTGTATCCATATCTTGCCTAGAAGACAAAGGAAACAGAATAGTTTTCGTAGACGGAAAAGTGTTATCTTGGCATAAAGACTCCAGCATAGAGAATGCTAGGGTTATTGGAACCCATGAAGGAAATCTATATAGACTACTAGAACAAAATAAAGAACATGATGAAGTCAATCCCAATGAACTTTGGCATAGAAGGTACGCTCATATTAACTATCAAGAATTACCTTTTCTCAAAAATATGGTTGAAGGAATACCAGAATTGCAATCTACACATGAAGGAATTTGCAAAGGATGTGCTCTTGGAAATAATATCAAGAAACAATTCCCAAGAAGCAACAATCGATCTAAGGAGATTCTAGATCCAATACACTTAGATGTTTGCGGTATGATGCCAGTAAAATCTCTAGGAGGTTCTCTTTACTACGTAATATTCATATATGATTTCTCAAGAAAGACTTGGTTATATCTCGTGAAGACACAGGCGAAGTATTCAGCAAGTTTCAAGAATTCAAAGAAGAAATAGAGAACCTCACAAACAAGAAAATCAAGACCTTGAGAACAGATAATGGAGGAGAATACAGATCAAACGAATTCGTTGCCTTTTTCAAATCAACGGGGATTAGGAGGGAGTTGATTGTTCCTCATAATCCTCAACAAAATGGTGTAGCAGAAAGGAAGAACAAATCTATTGAAGAAACCGTGAAGGCACTACTAAACGATCAAGATTTATCTATGTTCTTATGGGGAGAAGCAGCCATGACAACAATATATGTTCAGAATAGAAGTCCTCACCGCATATTGAAGCATATGACTCCATAAGAATCCTTCTTAGGTAATAAACCTAATGTGGAAAACCTAAGAATCTTTGGATGTCATGTTTACTCTCACATTCCCAAGGACAAAAGGAATAAATTAGAACCCTCGAGAAAGAAGGGCATATTCGTGGGATATAGTGAATCATCCCAGGCTTATAGAATCTATATCCTGGAACAAAATAAGATTGAAGTCAGCAGATACGTGAACTTCAATGAAAAGATGGATTTGAAGAATCCATAGAAAAAACTATAGAAGAAGAAGAGTATGAAGAGCCTATTAAAGAAGGCACATGTCTTCCAGAAAACCAAAATGAAGAAAAGGAACAACTTGATCATCTGATGCAACCATGTGAGACCATTGATTCAGACATTGTACCTAAGACCAAGAAATGACCATCTTGGCTTGAAGAAACCCTACAAGAAGCATAAAGACTCAAGGCCCCAAGTGGGACCTTCTGAAAAAGTAAGAAGCCCAAAATATTCTCCAGCTATAGAGAATGTATGACAAAGCTTATAGATGAAGAACCTACCACATTTGAAGAGGCAGTTCAAAAGAAACAATGGAAAGAAGCCATGACAGTAGAACACCAGTCCATCATGAAAAATGATGTATGGGAAATTGTGCCTAGACCTAAAGAAAAATTAGTAGTAACTTCAAAATGGGTATATAAGATCAAACATGCAGCAGACGGAATCGTGGATAAATATAAGGCAGGTTTCGTAGCTACAGGGTTATCCCGGAAGGAGGGAGAAGACTATGATGAAACATTTTCTCCGGTTTCCAGATATACTTCCATTAGAGCTATCATTTCTCTTGTCGCTTCTATGGGATGGATTTTACATCAGATGGATGTAAAGAAAGCTTTCCTCAATGGAGAAATTGAATAAGAAGTATATATTGAACAACCTCAAGGGTTTGAAGTACATTCCAGAGACACTCATGTTTCCAGACTAAAGAAAGCTTTATATGGACTCAATCAAGCTCCAAGAGCTTGGTATGAAAGAATAGACAGTTATCTAATGAGACTTGGTTTCTCCAAAAGTCATGCATATCCAAATCTTTACTACAAAGTCATGAACAATGCACCTGTGATTCTACTACTATATGTCGACGATCTAACAGGTGAAGAGTATTTCATCATCCAGTGCAAAAAGGAACTAGCTTCTAAGTTTGATATGAAATATCTTGGTCTCATGCATTATTACTTGGGACTAGAAGTATGGAAGAAACGTGGTGAAGTATTCCTTGGACAAGGAAAGTATGCAATAAATATTCTTCATAAGTCTAGAATGATGGATTGCAAATCCATGGACACTCCTATGACCACAGATATAAGAAAAGTAAGAGATTCTGATTCTGTTCCAGTAGATCCATCACTATATCGACAATTGATTGGGTCATTGATGTATTTGGTAAATATTCGACCAGACATTTGTTTTGTCATAAACACACTAAGCCAATTCTAGGTGGAACCTAAACATGAGCATTGGACAACTGCAAAGCATGTTTTAAGGTATATATGTGGGACACTAAACTATGGTTTAAGATATATAGCATCCAGTGATATACAACTTCATGGATTCACAGATTTAGATTGGGCAGGAAGTGCAGAAGACAGAAAGAGTACTTCAGGGATGTGTTTCATCTTTGGCTCCGCTATGATATCTTGGGGCAGCAGGAAAAAGAAGTCTATTGCACTCAACACAATTGAAGAAAAATATATCACAGCATGTGAGGCATGTATAGAAGCAATATGGCTGAGAAAGTTGATTTCTAATTTATTTGATCAGGTTCCAGATTCGACCATAATACACTATGACAATCAGAGTTGTATAAGGCTATCAGAACACCCAATGTTTTATGAACGGTCGAAACACATTGAGATCAAATACTACTATATTCGAGATAAATTCCAGGAAGGAGAAGTAAAGCTCCAGTACATCCCCACAGATGAGCAGACAGCAGATATCCTGACAAAGCCTTTGTCCATAATAAAGTTTACATATTTCCAAGACAAATTGGGGATAGTGGAAATAATTCCCTTAGCTGAAAGGGAAGAAATGACTCTCCGGGTTGGGAGGGAGCACTGACATATTATTGAATTGAGGACAGTCATTTTCAAGGTTGAAAAATGGTCCATCTTGGGCAATTCCTTTCCAATTCTGAAAGTGGTTTGAGATTTTTAATGGACATGCATTTTCCATTTCGGAAAATGGTCCAGATCGAATGATCATTTTTGTAATGAAAATGGTTCGATGGATTGTTGATGTACCATAGACAGCGATTTCCCATTGTGGTTAACATGGGGAATGCTTTAGGACAGTCTCTCTTCTTGACGATCACTCTCAGTAGTGGTCAAGAAGACTGGTATGCCTCGCCAGACAGTCATTCTTTTGAAACTCACATTTATGAGCAGTTTCGAAGAATGGTCCATTTTGGAGGTTGGTGCAGGATAGTCATTTTCTTAGGAAATGGTCCAGACAGTCATTCCCTAGGGAAGATTCATTCTCTCCATGTTGCACTTTTTTTAGAGCTGGAAGAATGGCCCAGATAAGTGAATGTTCCAGGTTCAACAATCAAGGACATGCTTTCCCTAGGGAAGACTCATTCTCTCCAGGTTACACTTTGTTTAGTGTCGAAGGAATGGCCCAGGATAGGGAATGGTCCAGGCTCATAAATTAGGACAGTTATTCTTCCTTGCCTGAGAAGAATAGTCTAGATATCCCATCATTGATGTTCTACTCTGAGGGAAGATGCTCTTCCAGATCTCACAGATGTGAGTGGAAGAATGGCCCAGATGACTCAGTTTATATCATAACATTGTTTCTGTGCAGATTGATATCAGTTGATATAATGGAGACTGCATGTCTCCATACAGTAGAGATATGCTACTATAGTGGATATGTTCCATTGTTTGTGAATGTGTGTCACAGATTGAGTAGTTGTGTACTACTATGAATAAACATAGTTGTGTTCTATCAATTGACATTGTACCAGTTGTCATGGAGATTATCCAGTTGGATAATAATGACGGTGCTCGTGATGCTACCAATTGAATGGCATGTTTGTGCTCAAGATCATTATCAGTTTTACCTCCCTAGCTAGGAGGGAGTGTTGATATTATGGTAGATTCAAGAGGTATCAACCTCCATTGTGACCCTTTGAAAAGATTAGAATATTCTGGAAGCAAGAAAAGAAGTGAATGTAACCCTAGAAGAGATGTCAGCTAAGAGAGATAATTAATATGAATTAGTTAGTACCCAGAATGAGAAATCAACTCAGGCGGCCTGCCAAATCTAGTATAAATACAGGGCACCAGTTCTCATTTTACACATGGCTCTCAGAATTACAGAGAGACACTTGTGCACACTACAGTCTGGCAGTCTTGTGCGCAAGTTCTGGAGAAGGTGTTGCCACTAGTTATGAAGCCTATTGTTTCTATCTTTATGGGTTGGACTCTCTGATCAGCTTTGGTTACTTCTTGATTGGTGCATTAGCCTTGCTTGGATATTGGTTTCCTACCAGGATTATTCTCTTTGTCAAGGTCAAGGTGCTTAGAGGGTGGCTTCGGCCTATGCTTGGGTGACAATAGTGATATTGTCTATGGTAAAACGAGCACATTCTAACACCCTTTCCCAATAAAGTATCTACTCCTGCATCATCCAACTTGCTTACAGATATTAGGCTCCTGGCTAGTTTTGGAATGTGCAGAACCCTAGGGAGAGTTCTAATCCTTCCATCTTTTAGCAACAACTTAACCCTTCCACATCCCATGATTTTTGTTGTCGAGTCATCTCCTAGGAATACATCACCACCATCATATTTTTCATATTCACATAACCACTCCCTGTGAGGAGTCATATGATATGATGCACCTGAGTCGATTAACCATACACCACGGTCTTCATGTGCACTTGTAGATTCCAGGTAAACATCACCTCCTTATTCAATGGAGGTTTTCACCTCTGTGGAAGAGGTATTATCATATCCCTTTGGTTTATCAACCTTCTTAGTCTTTCAATATTTCTTATAATGCCTTGTGTTTTACCACACTTCCAACATTTCCTCAAATATTTTCCTGGAGACGTAGATCTACCTGTAGATTTAGATCTCCCCCCTGGAGGACTTACCAAGATTCATGTCTTGGGTACGGCCTCTTACAAATAAATCATATGTGTTCTGACTATACATGTTTTTCCGCCTCATCTCTTTAGATAAAAAGGATGCAACGACATCATCATACTTCAATGCAGATTGAGTGGTACTACCAACTGCTACAACCAGATTATCCCAAGAGTCTATAAAAGAACATAACAAAGTAATACACTTATCTTCTTCTACAATCGTAATATTAATAGATACCAGTTGACTTACCAGGGTATTAAAGGCATTTAGATGTTCTGTCACATAATATCCATCTTCCATCCTAAGATGATACAACTTCTTTCGAAGAAACAACTTATTTACCAGGGACTTTGATTGATACAAATTACCTAACTTATCCCATAGTTCCTTGGTCGTAGATTCTCCCGAGACATTCAACAACACCGAATTTTCCAGGTAGAGTCGAATAGTACTCCTTGTTCTTCTGTTCAAATTATTCCAATCTTCCTTCGACATACCAGTAGGTGGTGTACTAGTAGTTTGTGTACTAGTAGGTTTTGTACCACTAGACTATGTGCCAGTAGATTGCGTACCAGGATCCACATCGATCCATTATTTTTTGTCTACAAGAAGATCCTCCATATTGAGCTTCCATAGCTCAACGTTTTTACCGTTGAACTTCTCTATCTCGATTCTAGAAGAGCTCTCCATTCCTCTTTCTATACTTGAATCACCACTACAAAAGCTCCCACTGAACCCAAGTTTATCACAGACCCAAGACAAACTTGATCTATCAAGACCAAGCCAAACCCTCAACAACAAAGGCATCCCCCTGAAGCCAAAAATGAGCTCTGATACCACATGTAAGTTTTAAACCTATGTGTAACACACCCAACCACTTAGTTGGTTGTTTAAGGAATGGGGCATCAAAATTTCGGTCTCCTCAAGTAATCAAATCCTTCAACCAGGGTCTCTATCACATTCTGCTTGTCCATAGATTTCCAACCATGGTCTCCAAATTTGAAATCAGGGCCTAGCCCTTTTTCTTTGGTGACAGTCACATACGACCGCAGGCTATGACCGGACGCCAAGACAACAAGAGCCTATTATGGTGCTTCGAAGCTTCGTCTCCGGGCATTTTATACTCACCACACGCCAATTCTCTCGAACTTTGAATTGGTGAAGTTCTGAACTAGCGCAAAGCGATCAACGGTATCTATTCCCTTACGATATCAACGAGCCACGATAACTTCGAGCCTCCGGGCTTTGGAAAAATATGAATCACCTCCTCGCAAAACCTCTGGACTGCTAAACCTCTGATGTGCATCATCTGATGCCATGCGTACTTAGTGCATCGATGGATCTGGTTTACTACGAGACTCCGCACTTTGGGAGTTCCAAGGTACTCACAAACGCAAACCTTCGGAGTTTTAAACCTCTGCACTACACAATCTCACGCTACGCATCCTCAGAACATCAATGGTTCTAATGAACTCCATCACTTCGGCCTTCGACAGTTACCGACTCTCGCCACAAGATTTCCTAAGGAGTGACTTTCCTCCAAAGTGGTAGATATTCTTACACCTATCCTCTGAGATCGATGACTCAGGTGAATTCTGGCCTCCGAGCCTTCGGGATTTCTCGCTTCACACAATCCATTTTCCTCTGAAGCACTAAACCTCTGAAGTAAAGGATCTCCAGCCACATGTTCTTTTCCAAGGGATGGTTGCGATGGCTTCGGGACTCCGGTCTTCGGGGGTCCGATACCTTCACACTTCAATCCTTCTGATGTGTTAATCCTCCGAAGTAACAGATCACCCGCCACGCATCCCCAAATAATCGATGGTTGGGATCTACTCCAACATTCAGAGCTTCGTGAGGTTCAATGACTCCTCACCTAAAATTCTCGGAGTTAGTCACTGTTGCTTTGACCAAAGCCTAGATCTGAGGGTCCTAATCTATCCGTGTAGACCCCATATCGATGAATTGTAACCTCCTCTCAGGGTCCAACTGTTGCACCACGCTTGGCAACACCGTCACTCAACATGTGCATCCCCACGTGCTCTCGACGTGATGCACACTTTCCCTCGATCGAACGACAGAGAGGGATCCCAAAGGATCCATATATCCACAATCCACATTACTTCGCGACTTCTTCCTTCGGGGGTTTTAGTGTTACTAATCCTCTATTCTCCCAAAGTAATCAATGTCGGGTTGACTACCTCATAGATCTAACAGTTGTTGGTTGTGGAGCCTGGTTATCTTCCTGATTCAGAGCTCTTGTGTTTTTCAGCCGTGTTTATACCCCATGAAGACTTTACACCCCAAAAATATGTACACTCTTCCACGCATGGGAGTGCAGAGGGGGGTTACCCCCTCTGCGGGGTCGGAGGGGGCTATCCCCCCGACTGGGGGGTTTGGGGGCAAGCAGGATCCCAACGGGGGTTCGAGCGCAGCGTCCCCCGATGGGGGTTCAAGGGCGAAGCCCCCAAAGGAAAAATTGCCTTGTAAATGTATATTGTAATTTCATTGTAAATCTAGACAGTAGAAATAATGTTAGGGATTTTTTCCCTAGAAGGCAACCCTTTGTTATGAGGGAAATGTATTGCATCTATGCATTATGGCGAGTATTGAATTCTGAGAGAGGAGACTGTGAGAGAAAGAAGAGGAAGTTATAGCGGATTTGTTGTAGGTTGTATCCCTTCATTTGTTGGATAATAATAAAGCAAGGACGTAGCAATTTCTCTGGTGGACATAGCCCACACTGGGTGAACCACGTAGATATGTATCTCTATTTTATTGTGTATCTTCTTTGTTTTGTTTCCGCATTTGTTTTATTTTATTTCTCCATGGTCCTGTTTTTCTAACAACGGTCGGGATAGCTCTCGAGCATCCTCAAATCTACATCCCAGATTAACATCGGGACTTTGGGACTTCGGAGGATTCACCTATTTAACGACGAACATGACTCATTCGTCGAACCCACGAAGTTCGAAGGACTCAAGGGATTAACACCCACGTTCCTTCTCCCGATCCAACGATCATGAAGGACTTTGGCTCCTCCCAAACTAATCTCGTCCATTCATCTTCCAAACTAAATGATCTTCCCATTCGATACTTGGATCTCGCTATCCTTCTTGAGCTTTGTTAGCTCTGAAAGACTTAGGCGTCGGCGCATGCTTTATGCTCTTCCTCCTGAGCTTGAGATTTATAAATATCTCCCACACACCCCTGCACTCATTCACCAAACTATGGAACTTAAGAGGTTCTCAGCCTCTGCCCACCTCATAAAGACTCTATGCATACCTGCACTACCTCTCATGAGATTAACAGACTTCGTCCTCCAAAAGACTCAGGGAAACTAGTGTTAAGTTTCTTTCTTAAGTAGTTATTATTAATATTGGGTTCAATAGTAATTATTACAGTTATAACAACGGCATAATAAGGATCTCACTGAAAGAAACAAGATCACAGAGTACATAAGAATTTATCCTGGGAAACCCTCAAGGGGAAGAAAACCCAGCAAAACTTCTTTAATATAGATTCAATAACCAAGTACAGTATAAGAATAACTCTCTCTCTATGAGAGACAAACTACCATCATGCTACACCTGAAAATAATCAAAGAACCATAGGGTATGTAATCTCCCCCACCTCTTAGAGAGGTGATGAGGAGACTCAGTGGCCTGGGCACCCCCACTAGGTCATAGTCTCACACTGAGGGGGGAAGTCAACGAGGCTAAAGTTATATTTTTAAGTTGACTTAAGAAAGGAAAGGGATAAAGGAGTAAAAGATAACTCAACAGAAGAATAGAAGATTAACCCTATTAAGAGGTTGGGGCACACCTATTAGTCATTCTGATTTTGGTATATTGCTTGTTATTTCTCTTGAGCATTCGGTTTGGGGTTTTTTTTGTACAAACCCTTGTGAGAAACTCAGTTGTGAAATATCCACTCACCTTGTTCCACAGCTTGATCTCAGGGATGAAAGATTCCTCCACACCATTCTACTCTCAACATATCTCCTTCTAGAGCTTCAGAGGATAGCAGGGTCATATTGTTGGGGAGTTTCCAGCAAGGGCACACCATACCATTGAGGAGGGTTCGATCTAGCCAATCAGGAGGAGTGTTGGGAATTTCATCAGTTGGGTTTTATTTGCAGGTGATCCATCATCATTCTGAGGGTTTTCTTGAGGAGTTATCACCACTCAATCTTCAGCAACAACTTGGGACGACTTGGAGGATAGGAGGACATCCCACTTTTCTGTCTTTCTCAGATCTAGAGAGATTTTCTAAAGATCTAGGTTTGAAAGTTCTCCCACGGGATTCTCATAGCCCGATCTATATTCTTGGAGAGTTTCACGTCAATCGGAGGTGTATTTCTTCAGGGACGAGTTGCCTAGGGTTTCAGCTATTCAGGAGGGCGCAACTCCCTTAGAAGATTCAGCAGTTGGAGAGGTTGGCCTTGGACTTTGGGCTTGAAACTTCAGGAGGAGGATTCCACTGCCCTGATCTATTATCTGACTGAGTTTGGGCTCATTTGGAGCATTCTTCCATCAGGGCCAAATTATTGAGGCTGGGGCACACCTATTAGTCATTCTGATTTTGGTATATTGCTTGTTATTTCTCTTGAGCATTCAGTTTGGGGGTTTTGTTGTACAAACCCTTGTGAGCAACTCAGTGGTGAAATATCCACTCACCTTGTTCCACAGCTTGGTCTCAGGGATGAAATATTCCTCCACACCATTCTACTCTCAACATATCTCCTTCTAGAGCTTCAGAAGATAGCAGGTTCGTACTGTTGGTGAGTTTCCAGCAAGGGCACACCATACCATTGAGGAAGGTTCAATCTAGCCAATCAAGAGGAGCGTTGGGAATTTCATCAGTTGGGTTTTATTTGCAGGTGATCCATCATCACTCTGAGGGTTTTCTTGAGGAGTTATCACCACTCAATCTTCAGCAACAATTTGGGACGACTTGGAGGATAGGAGGACATCCCACTTTTCTGTCTTTCTCAGATCTAGAGAGATTTGATTGAGATCTAGGTTTGAAACTTCTCCCACAGGATTCGCATAGCTCGATCTATATTCTTGGAGAGTTTCACGTCAATCGAAGGTGCATTTCTTCAAGGACGAGTTGCCTAGGGTTTCATCTATTCAAGAGGGCGCAACTCCCTTAGAAGATTCAGCAGTTGGAGAGGTTGGCCTTGGACTTTGGGCTTGAATCTTCAGGAGGAGGATTCCACTGCCCTGATCTATTATCTGACCGATTTTGGGCTCATTTGGAGCATTCTTCCATGAGGGCCAAATTATTGAGGGCTTCAGTCTTCACTTGGCGCGTGGGACTCTTCAGCTGGAGGGTTTGGCATTTAGATCTGCTTGGCACTGGTCTTCATTACTTATCCATCCTTTTGAGGCTTCTTTTGTATTAACGGGAGCATTTTGTAGCAGCTCATATCTATTGGTTGTACGGCTATCTGAGGTTTATGCCACATCGGCCATCTATTGTATTGATCCTACATTTCTCATAATAAAAAGGTTAGATATTTTATTGTGCTTCTATATCTTGAATGTATTGTGATCTTCATGTCTTGGATGAATCTTGTATGCACTTAATAACTCAATAAACACCTGCACATCAACAAATCAGTGGTAGTTAGTGATTCCAAGCAAAAAATTTGGCTTGGGATCATTACAGTGGTATCAGAGCTTCGATCCTCCAAACTTGTGGAGGGATCGGCGCATGCAAAGCTAAAGTGGAATTGTTATGGGTCGGAGGAAGAAAAACAGCAGTGAAACAGAGGCAGAAATGGAAGGGTCGGGGGATGACCATGAGCCTCAGGGCTTGGCTTTCTTAGTAGCCGAATTTGGTAAGTTCTAGCAAAACATGAACCGCATAGAAAGCACATTGGTCCAACACTTGGATGAGTATCAAGAAACCAGCAAAAGGGGACAGGCCGAAATTTATGAAACCTTGAAGAAGGTTGATGAGAATCTGCAAAACATGAACGAGAAACAATCTCGGATAACTGACCTTCTTATGCAAGTTACCCATCGAGGAAAGGATCTTGATACGTATGGGAATAAGGAGGCTTGTGGTTCCGGTGGAACCCATGAGGAAATCAGATATAACCCGGAGAAAGCACCGGGATCCGAAGGAAGTCTGGGAGGTGGCACATCCCATGGGAAGATAGGTAGCAGGGTCAATCCTAGAACATACATGCGAGTGTTCACAGATGAATAGCTAGATCAACACTCGGGTAGTAGAGCTAACCCCAGATCATACATGCCCACATTCATAGATGAGCAAGGGAAACATGAACAAGTTGAAGAATTTGTGGAACAATTGGCCAGGAGTACCAAGGAATACTACAGCTTGGATATGAGAGTTCAAAGACAGATGTCCCTAGATCATTTTTTCCAACTCAGGTTCAGAAATCATCCTAGGACGAACCATAGGGGCAGTTTTGAGTTTGAATGAAGGGCAGGAAAGATAGAGATTCCATACTTTGATGGTACGGCCAAGATGGCAGCACAATCATGGGTGCAAAAGTTGGATACTTACCTGCAGCTTAACCCCATGAGAGAGATGGAAGCCATCAATTTTTCCACTATGTACTTGGATGGCAAGGCCCACGACTGGTGGTATCATGGCCTCACCACACTCGGCCACAACCATATTGTATCCTATACAGAATTCACTCAGAGGCTCATTGATAGATTTGATCAAGGAGATCCTGAGTTACATTTCTGGGAGCTCACCCAACTCAAGCAAACAGGTATGGCTGAGGGATACATTGATGAATTCTAGAGGTTTGCAGTGATGGTGCAAGATATTTCCTCGACTAGGCTCATGATTCTTTTCACAGAAGGGTTGATGGAACCCTTGAAGGGTTGGGTAAAGGCCTTCAAGCCTACCAACTTACAGGAGGCCATTTGGAAGACGAGGGATTTGGGTCCAGCTACTAAACCAAAATTCATACCCAGGCCTCCTCTTAACAATGGTGGAAGAGATCAAAGGCCTCCAATAAACCAGGGAGGACGTGACCCTAAGGGTTATGACAGGGGTCGTGGCAGAATAGATGATAACACCAAGAGAGAACTGAGAAGGAAGAAACTTTGTTTCACATGCAATGAACCATGGAATCCCTCACACAAGTGCATGGGACGTGGATAGGTACATTACATTGAGGTCACTTCAGATAACGAAGAAGAAGATGAGATTGGATAGATACAGAACATGTAGGCAAAAACCACTGAGGCAGTAGAGGAGGAACAAATCATAGGACAGGATAGTATGGCCACCTTGGAATCTATCAGTGGAGTGCCCAAGTATAACACCTTCTGAATGAGGGGGGTCTTGTAGGGCCAGAGAGTCTCGGTCTTGATTGATGGAGGAGCTTCCCACAACTTCATTGATGCAACATTGTTGAAGAGGAGGCACATACCCACAGTAGAATTTGAAGGATTCAAAGTGGAGGTGGTAGGAGGAAGCACCATGCCCTGTGACAGATATATTACAGGCCTAAAGCTTACCTTGGGAAGGCATGAGTTGACACGGGAAATCTATGTCATGGACCTTCCGGATACCAACATCATCCTAGGAGTTCAGTGGCTCAGCACATTGGAGCATATCACCACCAACTACAAAACGATGGAAATGTCATTCACAGAGGAGGGTGGACGAAAGGTAGTGCTTCGGGGCATGACAGGGAATGTTGCAAAGGTAGTCATGGCCAAGAGGATGGAAGCCATCTTCCAGAGGGATGAGATAGTATATGCAGTCGAATGCAGGATTGTGACACGTGTGGATGAACAGGGCAAGGTTCATTACACTCCAGAAATAAGGAAATCCTTGACAAGCACCACAAGGTGTTTGGGCCAATTCCTCTGGGGGTTCCATCAGATAGAGGATTTGAGAACATTATTGAACTAGAGGAAGGGGCCAAACCAGTGATCACCACACCATACAGACATCCAAAGAAGTACAAAGACGAGATAGAAAAGGCCATCAAGGAACTTTTGGACATGGGACACATCAGACCCAACAGTAGTCCTTTTGCTTCTCCAGTAGTGTTGGTGAAGAAAAATGATAGCACTATGAGGATGTGCATTGACTTCAGGGCCTTGAATAAAAAGACCATCAAAAACAGGTACCCAATACCAAGGATTGATGAATTTTTAAACGAATTGCATGGGGCCATCTACTTCACTAAGATTGACCTTCATTCTGGCTATCATCAAATCAAGATGAGGGAGGAAGACATCTCAAAAACAACTTTTAGATGTCACTACGGTCATTATGAGTTTTTGGTGATGCCCTTTGGGTTAACTAATGCCCCTGCTACGTTCCAGTCATGTATGAACCATGTATTCAACAAGTAGCTAAGGAAGCATATGTTGGTATTCGTTGATGACTTTCTTATCTACAGCAAGACATGGGAAGAGCATCTTAGGCATTTGGACCAAAATTTGTCAATTATGGAGGAGCAGTCGCTATATGCTAAGGAGTCCAAATGTGAGTTTGGAATGACGGAGGTCCTTTATCTAGGACACATTATCAGAGCAAAAGGGGTACAGGTACATCAGGAGAAAATTGAAGCCATTTGTTAGCGTCAGAAGTCACTCCTGGATTGCTTGCAGGAGAAGAGCCCGACACCCATCAGTTTTGTGTCACGATAGTTTTTAATGGATGATCATATGGATGGAGACTCGGGGGGATATCACTCTAATCCAAGGACTGGGTATTGCATGTAAAGAGAAAAGGAGGTCTTGATCTAACTTCAGCCAGTGGGTTGATTAAAAGATGATCAGGTGGAAGACTTGATAAGAAAGGTGAACAAACAACGTCGGGCAACAGGCTTTCAGTGGTTTGCAGAGGAATGAGTCTGAATGCAAGATCCTCTTGGTTAAGGGTCTCAAGAAGATGAAAAGGGGACTTGACTGGATCCTCCAATTCCAAGTCATTCAGCGCTGCGGAAATCACAAGAAATGATTAGAAACAACGTAACTGCTACAGTGATCCAATCCAACATCATCCTATAACAGCTACAACTCGACTGGACCCTCCAATTCCGAGCTGTTCCAACACAGTATAACAAAGATGTAAAATAAACTGGCATTCATAAGGCAAGAAGTCTCAAAAGTTCATACATAGCCAGAGTGTCAGTGCTTCATTAAATTTTTACAACCGGGAGCTCTGTTCAACCATCGATAGATACAAAAAATGGCGAAAATGCCTACATATACTCAAAACAACAACAACAACAAAATCGAGACATTGCATTAAACACATTGCATCTGCATGGATTCTGACAATCTGCAGCTGCGGTCTCTAAATGATCGTGCACCTATGGTAGACGCAATCGAACTCCTGACAGTTCCGTGGGCTAATCGACGTGCCTTTAATTCATCGCCGAACTTTCCCATTATGGCGAAGGCGATGTCTAACCACCACCAACTACTTCAATAACTGCTTCATTGGGATTGAAGATGGCCCGGCCAAACCGACACCTTTGGGACGTGGAAGACCCTTCACACTGCCACCTGGATTAGCTGAACGGCCTGATGAATAAGCGTGGAGGCCAACGTGAAGGATGGGGGCACATAACTGGAGTGGTGGCACAACAACTAGGAGGGTGAGATATGAAGTGATGAGGTGTGTGAGAGGTTACAGGGGAGACACATGGCAGGTAGTGAGTGGATGATGAGATAGGGAAGGGATCACATGGACCAGAAGAGCGGAGGTGGACAGATGTCGAGATGACATGACAAGAAAGGGGGCCCCACGTTGATTAAACGCAGAAAGACATACGATGTCCAGATTTCCTATGTGTCGTTGATCCAGGCGCTCCAATCGCAATCATCGGAGAAATGCGTCCTTGATTCTGGACCCCCCCCCCTCCGATTAAAGATAGTAAGGCGGGGGGGTTTCGGAATCACCCTGTGCGTCGTTGATCTGGGTGCTTCGATCGTAGCCGTTGAAGAGGTGCGCACTCGATTNCCCCCCCCCCCCTCCACTTATAGGTAGAAAGGCGGGGGGGCTCTGGAATCCTATGTGCGTCGTTGATCAGGGCACGCGAATCCTTGTCGTCCAGATTTGGTTTCCATTTAACACGGACGCATTTGCATTCCAAACTTAGGGTAAGTGGGTTTTCAACCCATTTATTCCCCTGTTACAAGAAATATCGCTAACATTTGGCTCCATGGGGGATAGATTCGTCCTTGTGATGCTCTAAGAATGCTTTTGCAGATTCAGTGCCTTGTTGTTGGGATATGGAGTCATTTATTAAGCTGAAAACAAAATCAATATTTACAAAAACAAAATAGCCGACTGCGGCTCACGAAAAACATTTTTTTAAGAAATGCCCATTCACTAGACTAGTAGAAACTTCTTTTCCTTCCAGATCCTGCAACCTATAAGTGTTGTTTGAAAATACTTCAAGGATATTGAAAGGCCCAAACCAGAGGGCATCAAACTTACTGTGCTTGCCCCTGTCCTGCCTAGGTGCATCCCATTTGAGCACCAGATCACCCTGCTCCAATCCTTTCTTTCTGCCCTTTCTGTCGAAAGCCTGCTTGATCTTCTTCTTATGATCGTAGGCCATGTTCATGACCTGCTCTCTGATCTGTTGCACTTCCACCATCTGATGAATCCTTCTGACCATAAGGTCAGGATCTCCTTCAAGGTCCTGGAGGAATTTCGCCACAGATACAGCGAGATGAGTAGGTAAAACGACCTTTGTTCCGTAAACAAGTTGGAAAGGCGAGATGCCCAGGGATTTCTTTGTTGTCACTCGGTCATCCCCATCCCATAGAGAAAATTTGAGTTTCGAATCCCAGGCCCTTTTATTGTCTTCCAATAATTTCTTAATAAGCTTGATTAGACTTTTATTGGAAGATTCCGCCAGTCCATTTCCTTGAGGATAATAGGGAGTAGAGTGAATCAGTGAGATCTCGTACTGTTTACAAAATTTGACCAGAGGCTCAGACCTGAAGGGAACGGCGTTGTTAGTGAAAATTCTGTTGGGGCAACCGAATCTGGCTATGATGTCTTCCAGGAAGTTGATATTTACTTTGTGGGATGTGCTCCTGGTGGGGACAGCTTCTATCCATTTGGTGAAATAGTCTGTCACAGTCAGAATCCATCTGTGTTGGCCACTTGAGGGAGGATGAATTTCTACGATGAAGTCCAATCCCCACTGTTGAAAGGGTGTTGAAACTACTACAGGCTTCAATGGCAGAGATTTGAGCTACTTCTTTCCTGAGAACTTCTGGCATTTGATGCAAGCTCTGACTTATCTGCAGACATTAGGGAATAAAGTGGGCCAGTAATACCCAGCCCGGAGGATCTTGTGGGCTTTGGTCTTCCAGAAATGATGACCCCCACAAAGGCCACTATGGAAATCAAACATAACCTTCTGGGCCTCTTGCATGTCCAGACACCTTAAGAATACCCCTATGGGGTCCTTCCAGTACAATTCTTGGTCAATGAGGCAATATCTGACTGCTTTGAGCTTTAACGCCCTAGCCTTACTTTTTCCCAATCCATCAGGAGGCTTTAATTCTTGCAGAAAATACAAGATGTCCTTGTACCAGGCGCAAGCTGCTAGTGATAAGGCACCCTAGAATCGCTTATCGGATGACTCAGCTTGCTCGTTGATGAAGTTAATTCCCAAGGCTCTGCAATTGGATTCGGCCAGCAACTTGGCTAAACCCTGCCCCTTTATCAATTTCGTGGGCTTAACCTCCAGATCAAATTCTAGGATCTTGGCAATCCATCTGCCTCTTCTCCTGTCTATGTCAAACTGTCCGAGGATGTCCTTCACAGAGGCAGAGGGAACGTACGCGGTGATATTTGAGTGCAAGACATAGACTCTGAAAGCTTTGAGGGATTTCACCAAGGCATAAGCCTGCTTCTCCATGATCTCATACCGGAGTTCTGCATATCTCAATGCCTTGCTAAAGAAGGCAATAGGTTGCTCTTTCCCTTGCTCATTTTTCTGCAACAAGACTATTGCTATTGTATCACAAGAAGCAAAAGAAAAGATCAGGAAATCTTTAGAATAATCAGGACCGATTAACACAGGTGCCTCGGTCAATGCCTTCTTTATTTGGACAAAAGATTCCCTGGGTTCAGTAGTCCATTTCACTTCATTTCCCTTCCTGAGCATGGTCGTGATGTGTTTCACCAACTCAGAAAAATTTGAGACAAATCTCCTCAGAAAATTTATCTTCCCCAAAAAGGCCTGAACTTCCTTCTTAGACCTGGGAAGTGACAAGGTCTGGAGTGCTTCTACCCTGCTAGGGTCAATCCTTACTCCCTCTGATGACACTATATGGCCTAATAGCTTCCCTTCCTGCATAGTGAATAAAGATTTCTTGGGGTTTAAAGATAGGCCAAACCTTCGACACTTCAGGAAAACCCTCTTCAAGTGGCAGCAGTGCTCCTTATTTGTCCTGGCGAAGACCATGATGTCATCTAGATAGATTACCACGAACTGGTATTTCTCCCCGATGAAGGGTATGTCCATGGCTTGTTGAAATGTTTCTCCTGCATTCATCAGTCCGAAAGGCATCTTGGCATACATGAATGTGCCCCAAGGAGTGGTGAAGGTCGTTTTTTCCCTGTCCTCAGGCATGAATGATATCTGATTGTAACCAGAGAAGCCATCAATCATGGATATTCTAGATGCACCAGTGACCTTCTGCAATATGTGCTCCATGTTGGGCAGGGGATAATTGTCTTTCCTTGAGCTCCTGTTCAGGTTCCTGAAATCAACACGGAGTCTAATTTCGCCACTTTTCTTCCTTACCGAGACCAAATTGGCCACCCAATCGGAATATCTCAAGGGGACAATGATTTGGGCATCTAGCAGCTTCTTTACTTCTTTCTCAATGATAGGTAGCAACATGGGATTTATCTGCCTTAGCTTCTGCTTGAATGGCTTAGCCTCTTCCTTCAGTGGGATCTTGTGCTAATGACCGATGTGTCATACGTCTTGAGGTCTTCGTAGGTCCATGCAAACACATCAGCAAACTCTCTCAGCAACTCAGTATATTTAACCCTCTGCTCCTTGGTCAAACTCTTTGACAGTTTGACAAACTTAGGCTCCTCTGGTGTGCCAATGTTGCACTCAGCTGTGTCAGCATCATCACCTGAAACTCTCCCCTTTACTGCCATATCATTCCCATCGAATAATCTTTCTAATGGGACTAGTCCCCTTGGAATGTGATTGTTAGGCAACTGAATAATGTCATGCTTTGCTATTTTACTTAGCAACTCACCCCCATCCAACCTTTCCTCAGAGACAGAATCTTGATCGATATGCAGCTCTGAAAACTCTTCGATAGTCTCCAAAAATTTCTTGATCTCAAGATCATCCTCAAACACCTTCCAATGCTTGAGATTGTCAGGTATGGAGGGCCTGTATTTTACTTCTACATCATACCTAAGCTTGGACGGCAAGGATACTTTGAAATTTCTTGCTGATGTAGCCAATCTTCCACTGTTTTCTCCTCTCTTGGGATGAAGGAAATGCTAAATGCTAAGAAGAAACTGTCAATAAGGTCCCATACCTCGTTTTTGTAACTCCTGAGTCGAGGATGCTTGGCTTGATACGCGCTTTTGATCTGTTGGACTACCAACTCGGCATCTCCAAACACTGCTATCTCCTGAATTCCCATTTCCCTTGCGGCTCTTAATCCCAGGATAAGAGTTTCATACTCTGCCACATTGTTAGTGGTTTTGAATTCCAGCTTATATGACAGGGATATGGTCTCCTGAGCAGGTGACACAAAAACCACCCCAGCTCTAGCGCCTTCTCGGGAACAGGCTCCATCAAAAAACATTTTCCAAATTGGGGTGATGGAGGGAGGAAAATCATGGGGAGCAATGGGCTGCTTTCTGAGTTTCAGAGGAGGCTCGGGGGCATGGGTGAGTTGTAGTAGACTGGAGCCTAAATCAGTGTCCATGGAAAAGATGGGATGATTGGTAGGGTTGGCTTCATCACTGATTATGTAGGCCAGTTGGGCTTCCCTGTATAGTCTTCTATGATCTCCTCCGAACACTGGGATAGTAGCATACGTGAGGTCCATCTGCAAGTTTCCCCCCAGTCTTTTTATCCAAGATATTGATAGAAACATACCAAACTTGGGGGGAACATCAGCCACTACAATATCCATAACCACACTCTTCATGGGTAGATGAAACAAGGTCACAACCAGATCTTTAATAACTCCAAGACACTGAAATCTGCTGGAGTCAAAAGAATAGAGGTCATCATAGGCTCGGGTAACTTCTAGTCCTAGCTCTTCCATGACGGTTTTGGGCATGAGGTTGTGAGAAGCCCCTGAGTCCATCAAGCAGTTGTGCATCACTTTATCATGTATGTTCAGGGATGTGTAGAAGGGAGGGGATGAATCATCTCTATCTTCTACCATGGGACCTAGGACAACAGCTGGCTTTTCATCTTGGAGGTTTATGGAGTCTGTGGGAAGGCATGAGGCTTCAGACTGCAAAAGCTCAGAGAAGCATTTTTTGAATTATTCACGTTTGATTAGCTCGGTGAGGGGCATAGGGATTCTGATCTTTTGAATCTCATGCTCGAAATTAAAAGAAGATGTAAGCTTTGGAATTTCTCTAATTTCAGGAACATGATTGTGGACAATGGGAGAGAGGGGTTGAGCCTTCTTACCTCTGTGACTGTCTGCTACTTCATTAGCAGGTTTCTCTGTTCTAGTGGACTTCTTAGGAATATCAGGTGTTGCTATCTTTTTGTCGGACCTCGGGTTATACCTACCTCGACCGTCGTTAACCTTGTCTCCCTTGCTCAATTCATTTAGCTGACTATCCATGAGAGACTCCTCGTAAGCCGCTTGAGTGAGATGAGGAAAAGGAGGAGTGTCTCCTAAGCAGTGGATTTCAGGATCAAACTCATATGTTTCTCTTTCTTCCTCGTCAGCCACAAAATTGTTTTGAAGAGGGGCCTGAATTCTCTGGTCTTCTCTGTCTATTCCTCTTTCCTTTTGCACATTCGGGGGAGTAAAATTGTTTGGCCTCCGGAAACCTCCTTTGTTTTCGGCACTTTGAGGGCCCTTGTACGCTTGCCTCCTTTCTACATTCAGTCTCTCCATCTCTTCAGACAAAAACTTCATCATCTAGGTCAGTTCATCCACATGAGTGTGGGGCAACGATGGGCCAGAAGTTGAGGCTTCGGGCTTTCCCTTTCTTCTGTCTGCATCAGCCTTGCTCCTCAGTCTGTCAGCTGCTAATATATTGGATTCTACTTCTATAGACGCATCTTTCATTTGAGCTAAGGAGGTGGCCCTTCTTTCTCTCAATAAAAGGCAGAAATCAGGGTCAAATGCACCAGTGTAGGAAATTTGGGCAGAGGCTTCTGAGGGCTTTATCTTTGCAGGAATCTTATTATACATCTTATTGAATCTTTTGGAGAAGTCAGAAACAGACTCTCCTTCCATTTTCTTCAGAGATCCAAACTTTGTCATGTAATACATGAAATCTTTCCTATCTCCCCACTGCCTTAGGAAAACATTATCCAGAGCTTCGATCCCAACAATAGATCCAGGGACCAATCCTCTAAACCATTTCCTCACCTCGCCATCCAGGATCTGGACAAAGACTCTCATCCAGACATCTTCATTTTCAATGTTTAGGTTGTCTTCATAACTGTAGAAAGCAGCCAAGTGCTCTTTTGCAGTTATGTCCCCTTCTCCAGTGAACTTAGGCATGTATTTCAAGTAGTCTCCAGCAGGGAGAGGATTCATGGGATGGGGTAGGATTAAGGGAGCATATCTAGCAGCGACTATGGTGTCCATTCTATTTAGAGGGGGATTAACACCAGCCATAGGGATATTAGGTGGAGGAGAACTTGGACGAGAAGGAGTTTGCAAAGGGGCTACTGGGAATGAGTCTCGAAGTGGAGTGGGAAACAAGAGAGGATTCAAGGAGAAGGATAACGAACTCAAGTCAGCAGGTTCTCTTCTATGTGCAGGAGTGGGGAAATCTCCTATAGTCCTGGGTCTACGCCAAGGAACAACTTCAGAGGAGAGGGGAGTGACAAGAATTTCTCCCTCCAATCCCAGACCAGGAGGGGAAATCTCAGCAGGAACACTCCCAAAATTCAAGAGATAGGAAGCCTCTGAAGGAGGTCTATTAAGAAATTGAGGAGGAGAAAAAGGAGTTCTCACATAAGGAGATGGCAGATTACCTGTTTCGGCGATGGAAACTTCTTCTGCAGAGCTCTTTCCTCTTCTGAGAACCACATCTAGGTCAGCTTCAGGTGTAGCTAGAGGCAGTTGTGGATGAGACCGCATGTGTCTGCCTCTTAAAGCCACAATTAATAGAGTGGGCTCTCCCCAGTGGAGTCGTCACAATGGATTCGCCAGGTGCACAGTAGCAATCTCGATAATTCTGATATATGATGCACCTTCAGAATTAGTTGATCATTGTCGTTCAATCCCGGGGAAAATATTCAACTTCGTCGCCAGCAACGGCGCCAGAAATGTTAGCGTCGGAAGTCACTACTGGATTGCTTGCAGGAGTAGAGCCCGACACCCATCATTTTTGTGTCACGATAGTTTTTAATGGATGATCAGATGGATGGAGACTCGGGGGGATATCACTCTAATCCAAGGACTGGGTCTTGCATGTAAAGAGAAAAGGAGGTCTTGATCTAACTTCAGCCAGTGGGTTGATTAAAAGATGATCAGGTGGAAGACTTGATAAGAAAGGTGAACAAACAACGTCGAGCAACAGGATTTCAGTGGTTTGAAGAGGAATGACTCTGAATGCAAGATCCTCTTGGTTCAGGGTCTCAGGAAGCTAAAAAGGGGACTTGACTGGATCCTCCAATTCCAAGTCATTCAGCGTTGTGGAAATCACAAGAACTGATTAGAAACAACGTAATTGCTACAGTGATCCAATCCAGCATCATCCTATAACAGCTACAACTCGATTGGACCCTCCAATTTCGAGTTGTTCCAACACAGTATAACAAAGATGTAAAATAAATTGGCATTCATAAGGAAAGAAGTCTCAAAAGTTCATACATAACCAGAGTATCAGTGCTCCATTAAAGTTTTACAACCGGGAGCTCTACTCAACCATCGATAGATACAAAAAATGGCGAAAACGCCTACATATACTCAAAACAACAACAGCAACAAAATCAAGGCGTTGCATTAAACACATTGCGTCTGCATGGATTCTGACAATCTGCAGCTGCGGTCTTTGAATGATCATGCACCTACGGCAAATGCAATCGAACTCCTGACAGTTCCATGGGCGAATCGATGTGCCTTCAATTCATCGCCGAACTTTCCCATTATGGCAGAGGCGATGTCTAACCACCACCAACTACTTCAATAACTGCTTCATTGGGATTGAAGATGGCCCGGCCAACTCGAAACCTTTGGGATGTGGAAGACCCTACGCACTGCCACCTGGATTAGCTGAACGGCCTGATGAATAAGCGTGGAGGCCAACGTGAAGGATGGGGGCGCATAACGGGAGTGGTGGCACAACAACTAGGAGGGTGAGATATGAAGTGATGAGGTGTGTGAGAGGTTACAGGGGAGACACATGGCAGGTAGTGAGTGGATGATGAGATAGGGAAGGGATCACATGGACCAGAAGAGGGGAGGTGGACAGATGTCGAGATGACATGACAAGAAAGGGGGGCCCACGTTGATTAAACGCAGAAAGACAGAGGATGTCCAGATTGCATGTGTGTCGTTGATCCGGGTGCTCCAATCGCAGCCGTCGGAGAGATGCGTCCTTGATTCCGGACCCCCCCCCTCCGCTTAAAGATAGCAAGGCGGGGGGGGGTCCGGAATCACCCTGCGCGCCATTGATCCGGGCGCTTCGATCGTAGCCGTTGAAGAGGTGCACGCTCGATTCTGGACCCCCCCCCCTCCACTTATAGGTAGAAAGGCGGGGGGGCTCTGGAATCCTATGTGCGTCGTTGATCAGGGCGTGCGAATCCTTGCCGTCCAGATTTGGTTTCCATTTAACACGGACGCATTTGCATTCCAAACTTAGGGTAAGTGGGTTTTCAACCCATTTCTTCCCCTGTTACAAGAAATATCGCTAACACCATCATGGAATGGCCCACTCCTAAGACACTCACGGAATTGAGAGGGTTTCTGGCAATGTGCACATATTACAGGAAGTTTGTCAAGGGGTTCTCTCAATTGTGTGCACCCTTGACCGATTTGACTAAGAAGGGAGCATTCAAGTGGGACGAGGAGCCTCAAAAAACGATGGACAAGATGAAGAAGGTGATGAGTACGTGCCGAGTCTTAGCCCTTCCAGATTTCAGTCTCCCATTTACCTTGGAGTGTGATGCATCCGAGGAAGGAATAGGGGTCGTACTGATGCAAAAGAGGCACCCTCTTGCCTACGAGAGCCTGAAACTCCGAGGTCCTGAGCTACTCTACAGCATTTATGACAAAGAAATGTTGGCTATCAAGCATGCACTAGCCAAATTCCGGCAATACTTGGTAGGTGCGTGGTTTGTTGTCAAGTCAGATCATAACAGTCTCAAATACTTATTGGAACTGAAGGAATTGAATGAGAGGCAACAAAAATGGGTAAGAAGAATACAGGCCTATGACTTTGACATTGATTTTTTCAAGGGGAAGAATAATCTGGTCGTTGATGCCTTATCCAGGAGGCCATCCATCATTGCCATAACAGAGATAACAGTTGATTGGAAAGACCAGCTAGTGATGGAGTATGCAGAGGATCAGTTTGCATGCCAACTATTGGACGGACAGGTACAAGATGAAGACTTCAAGGTTATTAATGACCTCATCTACTACAAAGACCGAATCTTCTTGGTTTCTGGATCGGCCTTCAAGGCCAAGGTATTGCAGGCATGCCATGACTCACCAATGGTAGGACATCAGAGGATCAGCAAGACGTATAGGCAGGTGAGAGAAAGGTTCTCTTGGAAAGGGCTCAAGGAAGATGTGATTAGACACGTCAAAGAGTGTACGACATGTCAGGCAAACAAGGATGAGCATATGCACCCAGCAGGACTTTTGCAACCCTTGCCCATTCCAGAGCACAAATGGGAAAGCATATCCATGGATTTCATCACCGGTCTACCAAAGACGCAAGGGAAGGACTGCATATTTGTAGTGGTGGACAGGTTAAAAAAGTTTGCACACTTCTTTTCCATAGCCACCGACTTCAGTGCAGCACAGGTGGCCGAACTGTTTTTCAGGGAGATTTTCAGGTTGCACGGCCTACCTAAGACCATTGTCAGCGATAGGGATAGCAGGTTTATGAGTACTTTCTAGCAGGATTTATTCAGGTTGGTTGGTACAGCCTTGACCCCTAGTACCAGCTATCACCCTCGGACAGATGGACAGACAGAGATAGTCAATAAGTGGGTGGAGAGCTATCTCAGAAACTATGTGGCAGGGCAACAGAAAGCATGGTTCAGATGGTTTCATTTGGGAGAATATTGCTACAACACCACCCAACATATGTCCATTGGCATGTCACCATTCAGAGCTTTGTATAGCTATGATCCTTTATCATTTGTGGAGATTTCATTCAGTGACAGCAGGGCACCGATGGTACAGTATTGGAAACAGCAGAGCCAAGACATTCTCATGGAATTGAAGGATCATCTACAGAGGGCACAAAACTAGCAGAAGGTCCAAGCAGACAAGCACAGAGTTGAATGGACTTTTGAGGTTGGTGATTTAGTCTATTTGAGGTTGCAACCATACAGGCAAGCTTCCATTAAAAGAAGCGGAGCGGAGAAACTGTAGCCATGTTTCTTTGGACCCTACAGAGTCAACATGAGGATAGGGGTCGTAGCTTACGAGCTGGAGCTTCCACAGGGCAGCAAAATTCACAACGTCTTTCATGTCTCGTGCCTTAAGAAATACCTCGGTCAACACATCAGGCCTATTGAGGTATTACCCCCCATGGATGAGGAGGGACAA
Organism: Picea engelmannii; assembly: GCA_009831015.1. Lineage (NCBI taxonomy): Eukaryota > Viridiplantae > Streptophyta > Pinopsida > Pinales > Pinaceae > Picea > Picea engelmannii. Next base: position 186,989 of record ML812056.1, on the reverse strand, counting down.
CTTGTTTTGGTTCCGGAGGAGGTACTAGAAGTTCGAGAGAAGAGGCTCAGAAACCGAAGCATTAAGGAGTACCTGATCAGGTGGAAGGATTTACCCATTGAGGATGCCACTTGGGAGTAGGAGCACGTGGTAAGAGAAGCAGGTTTGGAATTGCTTGAGGACAAGTAATTTCAAGCAGGGGAGACTTTAATGTCCCCCACCACTTAGAGAGGTGATGAGGAGACTCAGTGGCCTAGGCACCCCCACTAGGTCATAGTCTCACACTGAGGGGGGAAGTCAACGAGGATAAAGTTATATTTTTAAGTTGACTTAAGAAAGTCAAGGGATAAAGGAGTAAAAGATAACTCAACAGAAGAATAGAAGATTAACCCTGGGATTTAACCTAACTCAACAAAGAATTAGAAGGAAAAGTATAAGTAAGAGGCCGGGGCGCACCTATTAGTCATACTGATTTTGGTATATTGCTTGTTATTGCTCTTGAGCATTCAATTTGGGGGTTTTGTTGTACAAACCCTTGTGAGCAACTCAGTGGTAAAATATCCACTCACCTTGTTCCACAGCTTGGTCTCGGGGATGAAATATTCCTCCACACCATTCTACTCTCAGCATATCTCCTTCTAGAGCTTCAGAAGATAGCAGGGTCGTACTTTTGGGGAGTTTCTAGCAAGGGAGCACCATACCATTGAGGAGGGTTCGATCTAGCCAATCAGGAGGAGCGTTGGGAATTTCATCAGTTGGGTTTTATTTGCAGGTGCTCCATCATCATTCTGAGGGTTTTCTTGAGGAGTTATCACCACTCAATCTTCAACAACAGCTTGGGATGATTTGGAGGATAGGAGGACGTCCCACTTTTCTGTCTTTCTCAAATCTAGAGAGATTTGCTTGAGATTTGGGTCTGAAATTTCTCCCACGGGATTCTCATAGCCCGATCTATATTCTTGGAGAGTTTCACGTCAATCAGAGGTGTATTTCTTCAGGGACGAGTTGCCTAGGGTTTCAGCTATTCAGGAGGGCACAACTCCCTTAGAAGATTCGGTAGTTGGAGAGGTTGGCCTTGGACATTGGGTTTGAAACTTCAGGAGGAGGATTCCACTGACTTGATCTATTATCTAACCGAGTTTGGGCTCATTTGGAGCATTCTTCCATCAGGGCCGAATTATTGAGGGCTTCAGTCTTCACTTGGAGCGTGGCACTCTTCAGCTGGAGGGTTTGGCATTCAGATATGCTTGGTACTGGTCTTCATTACTTATCCATCCTTTTGAGGCTTCTTTTGTATTGATGGGAGCATTTTGTAGCAACTCGTATCTATTGTTTGTACGGCCATCTGAGGTTTATGCCATATCAGCCATCTATTGTATTGATCCTACATTGCTCATAATAAAAAGGTCAGATATTTGCTTGTGCTTCTATATCTTGAATGTATTGTGATCTTCATGTGTTGGATGAATCTTGTATGCACTTAATAACTCAATAAACACCTGCACATCAACAAATCAGTGGTAGTTAGTGATTCCAAGCGAAAATTTTGGCTTGGGATCATTACAAGGTAAAACCCTAAGAAAACTTCCTCCTTATCCTCCTCCTCTTCTTCACCTTGCACAAGACTTGAAACCCTGAAAAAACTACGCAATACCAAAAAAAACAGAGAAGGTGCGCAAAACTAGATGCTAGAATGAGGTGTTGGGGTGTTGTATTTATATTGGTCATTTAAATATATATATATATATATATATATATATTATCTTTTACTTTATCCACAAAAGGGGATAAGAATATTCTTTGCATTTACACAATATTTCAACACTCCCTCTTAACAAGAAGGATATTCTTTATCTTTTGATAGGTCATTGGATGTCATCATCAACTGAGAAATAACATCTGGGAAATATCATCAACTGGATAATCATCATGAACTAGACAACAGTATCAACTGGGAAACATCATCAACTGGGTAACAACATCCACTAGATAACATCATCAACTGGGCAACATCATCAATTGGGTAACAACATCAACAGGATAACAGGAGGCATCAATATAATCCACTTGGTCATCTGGCATCACGATCACTGACTGGTTCTCTATGAATCCATGTTAAAGAAGTTTTGTTCTCTTTATCTTCATGCAGAAGATACTCTTTATTTCTTTCATCTTCACGTAGAAGATACTCTTTCTTATCTTCACACAGAAGATATTCTATGAGTTTTTCTATTCCTTTTATGTTCTTCCTTCTCTTGTAGTCATCTATCTCACCCATCCACTAGAGAGGACTACTACCATAGCTTGACTCCTAGTCATCCCACATGAACTAGAGAAGCTAAGATGCTAGCTTGGGTAAGACTAGACTCCCTTTCCATGATCCACGCAGGATCACGACAAAAACCTCAAGAACCAACTAACTGTTCCACATGGTCAAGGTTTGTGTTCCAGGCTACTCAATCCTTGGCCAGAGGAGAATATCTACCTGTTTTCGCTTGGAGAAAAATTCACACTCCTATCTACGAGGGTGGTCACACCCCTCTCTACGAGGGTATTCTAGCATGTCCCTGGAGTATCCAAAACTAAACACTTGGATAGAGTCCAACCTTGGAAAATTTCTCATTCCCCTTCTCTACGAAGGTCTCTTCCTTCTCTACGAAGGTATCTTCTCTTTCTCCTTCTCTATGAAGGTCTAGCTATGGGATCTGAAAAAAATCTCTTGTGGTCCAAAATATTTTCATGGTATAATACCATGCAACCCATCTGTTGGGCACAATCCATCTACTGGATATATTTCATCTTGATCAAAATATCTCATTACTCATATACTGAGTAAATTGTTTCATGGACCATTACTTTCCTAACTACACCAAATCACGATCCTCCATTTCGAACTCGGAGACATAGCTCCCTCTTGCACCAAACTAAGAGCTTCTTTAACTGTGTAACATCTGATAATCATCATCCTTGAAGTTATCTTCTGTAATATCATGGGTGCCTTCTTGAGTACGAACATTTCTTTCTTTCTGACTTAATACTGGATCAACCTGCTCCCTCTGCATCTATAAGAATGGTACTGGAGCAACCTGCATCTCATCAACTATATCTGAGTATCTGTCTTTCTCTTCATCTTGAACATTTATGCTCTGCATCTTTATGAGCCTCCTGCTCCTATATAAATATTGAATGTTGTCTGGTTCTTACTGACTGTCACCATATCATAAGTCCTTCTCATGTTGTCTAACTTATGCAAGTCAAGGCATAAGTTCTTTCTTCTTAGACCTGTAAAATTACTTACAATATGATTTCTGAGATATGCCACTTAGCCAATCAGTCAGTAACAATAAGCAGTAATCAAATAAAAATATATCATGATTTCTATCAGAGTAGTACACATCTTTTCTTAAGAAAAACTTGTTCAACCATGTACACATCTGAAACCCTAATCATGAATAAGACTTATGAACTATTTTTCACTCTAGCTATGAAATTACCAAATTTTTCCTTACTATCATAGCTAAACACATAACTTTCTCACTCTCATGAGTGATCATACTTGAAATAAATATTTTATCTTTATCCTCTTCTTTGATACTTCCTTCATAAATATGCATAGACACTGAAATAAAATGAGGTTAATTAACATTCTCACAAAAATCTAACTTGTAATGATAAAGTATTAAAGTAAACAAGATACTAAAAATAAACATGAATACTTATCTTTTGTTTTTTTGTGGGGAAGCTCCACAGACTCTGCAATTTGCTATCTTTCTTCAGATCAACTATCTTCATCTTAAAGTACATAATCCTCAATTTCTACTAAAGATTTCTTTGAGGGAGGAGATTCCTCTTCCTCTGCCACATGTGCTTGATGCTTTCTTTTCCCTTTTCCTTGAGGACAGTTATAGGAAAAGTGTCCCAACTTTTGATAGTTGTAGCATCTAATCTTTGAAACATCTTTCTTCTTATCTGGAACTCTTACGGAGTTAGCTTATTTATTGTTCTTCTTGAAGAAACTTCTTATGTTCTTTTGAATTGTAAGAGCTTTCTCTTCGTCAACAATTAATCTATTTTGTTGGTTTGCAAGTCTAGATTCTTCGTGTGTGCAATCTGCTCATAACTTATCAAACTTGGATAACTTGCTTCTTGCACACACTCCTTGTACAAAAGGAATCCAAAATGTTGGAAACCCATTTAGGGTTGTGGTTGCAATCTCTTTGTCACTAATGACATCTCCAATAGCTGCAAGTTGATCTCTAATCTGAGAAACTTTCATAAGATAGGATGAGACAAATTCTGACTTTTCCATCTTCATATTATGAAGTTGATTTCTTAAGGCAAGATTCTGGCTAATGTATTTGCTTTCATATAACCTGTTGAGTGCTTCATAAATTTGCATTGTTGTCTATAGTTCGGATATATGAGGGATCAAGTGATCCTTTATTGAATCTGACACGATTCTCTTTGCTTTATTTTCATTCTTCTTATGCTTGGTATTTTTCTCTTCTTCCTCTGGTTTTGGTACACCCACTGTAACATGTTCTAAGAGATCATTCTCATCTAGAATCATCTACAACCTATGCTTCCAAGATCTGAAGTTTCCAGATCCTTCCAGCCTGTCTTCTACCCTCATACTGATAGCCTTTCTTTCTTGTAGTAGAAACCCTAGCCTTCTAAGCTATAGAAATAATAGAAAAAAAAAATTTCTTGGATCTGAAAATTGAACTCACCAAAAGATGCATTGGACTGAGGCGAGTATGCTGGTATAGTCAATTTCTGAAAATTCCAATTTTTGACCCTTGAAACTGGACATGTGAAATTCTGGACTCGGCTTTCTGGTTCTGGCTCTGGTTTTATGGTACCAAGTCAAACTAGGGTTTGACGTTTTGGGAGTTTTTCAACTGAAAATCTTCGATTCTTGTGCCAAAAGATGCGCCTAGGAAGGGTACAATTCCCAATGTGGTTTGCAGCCACAAATTTCAAATATTCAAGAAACCCTCATTTTTTAATCCTGACAAAACTGAAGATTGAATCTACGACAATGCTCTTTCAGGCCTGCTCCGATACCATGTTAAGTTTCTTGCTTAAGTTTGTATTATTAATCTCGGGTTCAATAGTAATTATTATAGTTATAACAACATCATAATAAGGATCTTACTGAAAGAAACAAGATCACAGAGTACACAAGCATTTATCCAAGGAAACCCTCAAGGGGAAGAAAACCCATGAAAATTTCTTTAATATAGATTCAATAACCATGTACAGTACCAGAATAACTCCCTCTCTACAAGATACAAACTACCATGATGCTAGACCAGAAAATAATCAAAGAACCATAGGGTAAAACGCTAAGAAATCTTCCTCCTTATCCTCCTTCTCTTCTTCACCTTGCACAAGACTTGAAACCATGAAAAAATTGCGCAATACCCAGAAAACCAGAGAAGGTGCACAAAACTTGATGTTGGAATGAGGTCTTGGGGTGTTGTATTTATACTAGTCATTTTACTTTTTACTGGGGTTGACCTGTACTTTTATTTGGGGTCAACTTGTCAATATAATATATATATATATATATTATCTTTTATTTTATCCACAAAAGGGGATAAGAATATTCTTTGCAGTTCCACAATATTTCAACAATTGGGAGTGTCGACGTGCACACGTGAAAACTGTGCCCAAGGTCGATGAACTCACAGTCCACTTATTTTAACTTAAGCCACTGCAGGGCTTGGGCATTTACATGTACAAATCAGACAATTCCATACTTGCTTAAATACACAATTTAAACAAGAATAAAGAGATACAGTATAACCATTAAGCAAACATGCACATCCCTGAGTCATTCATAGGATATCCAACTTTATTACATAGTTACAGCTCAATTACACAGGGTATGAGAATACTTATCTATTACAGGTTGCAGCGAACTAACTGAATGTGGGTGTGTGCCTTTCCACCCAACCATAGGCTCAAAGGCATCCATTCTTAGCACTCTGGCCACCCCCGTGCCAAGCGATGATATCACTAGGGAATTTACGCCATCTCTCAGAGAGACTCTTTCTATCACAGCGACCCTGCGAGGTTTATCAAATGCTTCCTCAGCATCAAGCTCGTGTTATGGTTCTTCATGTCGTGTTCTTTGCATTCTCTCTTCCTCTGTATTGTCTTTGGTTCGCGCATCTCCTTCTATTGCTTTTTCTCTCGTCTGGTGTCTCTCCTCTCCCTGTCTGTGTGTATCTTACCTTCCTTCTTTAGGAAGGTTCTCGACCTATCATGCTCCTTCTGTCAGAAGGAAGCTCGGGTCTGCAGGTCTTTGTGGTACTTCAGGCTAACAGCCCATGTTTCCTTTCATGGGGGTGGTTGATTATTCAGCCACCAATCCTTTCCTTCATTAACTGATTCTTTCCTTCAGAGATATCATGGTTCGTACTTCAAGGATTCACCGCCCAACAGTCAATTATGGGCAATTTAATAATAATACATTTACAATGTTCCCATGCCATAGCATGGTAATCCTAATTAATGATTAATTACAAGTTGGGGGAAACAAGAGTGTTACAATACCCTCCCCCTTAAAAGGAACATCGTCCTCGGTGTTCTTTCTCAGTAACAGTCAGTTATGGGAAATTTAACAATAATACATTTACAATGTTCCCATGCCACAACATGGTAATCCTAATTAATTATTAATTACAAGTTGGGGGAAGCAGGGGTATTACAATACCCTCCCCCTTAAAAGGAACATCGTCCTCAATGTTCTTTCTCAGTAACACATGTCATTCCTTCTCATTCAGCCACTTTAGAAGTCTTGACCTTCTTTCTCGGTCAGGTCCTTTTTCAGACTCTTAATCTTCGTCACCTTCCTTCAATAATTCTTGGACAACAAGCACATTAATCATAGTCTCATGTGAAAACATTTTACTATTGCATAAAATTTCTAGGAAAATTGTATAATCTAGCACAACACTTATCTGCGCAGTTTGTGGATTTGTATCCACATGGTTGTCTTGTTATCCAGACTCACTGTTTTTCCTTGACATACCCATTGTGTGCATGATCCCAAATCAATAGTTTACAAGAACTATCAGAGTCTCATCTTCCTTGCGGTCACTCACCCTCTAGGCCCAGGCTCAAGCATCCCCTTCTCTGTTATACAGTTCTTCGGGCAATCTAGCTAGCCTTGCCAAGGTTTTCTCGCACAGGAAGAATCCCAGAGACTTTATAGAGCCTTATAGTCGAGGCGTCCCTCAGACTTTCTCTGTCGAGGTGTCCCTTCATCCAGTGTTAACTCAACACAACATATTCCAGGCGATCATGGCTTACCACGGGGTTCTCATGTCTCAGCAGTAGCCATTTTTCATGTTTTTTGGCTTGACGACCTTCATTTGTCCTTTCTGGATAGGTCTTTTCTTCTCACTTCTATCACAGGTATACAAAAATTCATGAGACATCATCATAAATTCAAAATTCATAACTTTCTTGTAAATTTGTCACCCACATATTTCCAAATTCCACAATTTGTTTTCAGATATGTTCCACACGGAACTCGATCCACCAATTATGGGACTTTCCTTCCCATAGCAGTTTGGATCAGCAAGAAATTTTGGTCTTCCTTATGGGCTTACAACACTTCCATATCCAAGACACCTTTGCTTCCTGCACTTTCAACTTCAATCAGCCAAACAAATTGTTAGTTTCTGATGCACATATATTTTCACTGCACCTTTATAACATCATCACAAACAATTCTTAAATTGTGCATGCTAACAATCAGATAACTTTTATCTATTCAATGATACAAAGAAAAAGGAAATTTCATTCCTCACACATGAATCAGTTCAGTATATCAACTTTTAAAAATGAAATTCAAATATCAACTGACTTTAATGAATGTGCCAACATTCATGGCCACATTCATACCCAATCCACCCTTGCATCAGTTTAGGTTATCACTTTTCAGGTTAGGCACTACTGCCAAGGTGTGTTTGAATTCAACCAACTTATTCACCACATGGTTTATTCATTCTCATTTACTCTTACAACGAGATCATGCTTCCTTCTACAGGTCGATCATGATCCCAAATCAGTACACATGAAACTTAAAAGTTTCACATAATGCACCCAAGCATTTTGCCTTCATTAGTAACCAGGGTGCCAACACTCATGGCCGACCAAGAAATTTTATTTTCCTTAATACCTCTATAACTTAAGGAGTATTGGAAGGCCCTCCTTAATGGGAAATATGTCATCTTCCCTCTTATGTAAACATGCATTCCCTCAATTCATTCCATGCAAAGTGCTAACTATGAACACCTTGATTCCCATAGAACCAGCCCACGCAACCACTGTCTAATCATAGAGTGTTAAACTCTATCTTCCTTGACTAGCCCAGAGGAACTCCGTTTTCTCTCCATGTGACCAAGAGTTGTGACCTAAGCTCTATTATTTTCAGGCACTACCCTTTCATCTCTCGTGTCTGGGTGTTATGATCCTGGCTAAACCCCTTGTGTGCAATTAAACGGTGAAAATCTACCTTCCCCCAGATCCAACAGCTGCAAATGATTGTGGAACCTCAACTAGCTCGCGGTTTAATTCTCCTTCCGATATCTGCAATGAATACGGGTCGTCCGATCTACGATCGAACCCCAAACTCAAAACAACGCTATATTGAATTTAAATTACAGGTACAGGTCTCAACATTAACCTGTGTGCATATGCAATCTCCGCAATAATCACGGGTTGTCGATCTTATCCCTAGATAAATTCTATCCACACGATTCCAAACATAACAATTCTGGCGTAGAAGTATTTGACCGAGAATTTAGATTGAAAGCTTGATTTTCCAAATCCAACCAAAGAACCCAATCACAGTACGAGTATACGTGGCATTAACGCGTGGGTTCCTTGCAGGTCCACCCACTGATCGTTCATAGATCAATGGTTCACAATGATTGCGGAATCCCCAATGTGTTTTCCCTTTATCGGAGAGTTCAATCTTCGTAATATGAAAATTTTTCGCCCAACTCTTTTAATCGTGGTCATTGATCATCCACCTCGACGAGATCAATGGTGTAGGTTGATTGCAGGCTGCGAACTAGCACGCCAATTAATTCTGCCTTCACGCTCCGCAATGAATACGGGCAGTCTGATCTACGATCAGACCCCAAACTCAAAACAAAACTATATTGAATTTAAATTACTGGCACAGGCTCTGCAATTAACATGTGTTCCTATTCGATCTCCGCAATGAATACGAGTCGTCGATCTTATCAAATGAATGGCATTTGATTCGTTAACTCCAGTGGATCTTGAAGTCAATCTGACGAATGAGATCGATTTCCTTCCGATGAATGGCTTGCATTCATCTCCTTTGTCATGTTCTCGATTAACCTGATTCGATCGGGGTTTTCTTCCTGATCCATACCCTACCTGGGTATCCACGGCATACAACTGCCTTTCAAAATTTTGTACATAACATTAGACAATAAAATATTTCAAAAAGGATTCTTACCCAATATTGTCATACCTTGAACCACATAACCATGAACATTTGTATCCCTGTTCTTGGCTGCTAGCACCCTCTTTCTGATTTTTACCTCATCAGCAATGCTTTAGGGGGATTTTTACAGGCTTGTCAAGAATCTTTCAACCGCAGCCTTCCCATGGTCATCATATGCTTGAATTTGTCCATCATTAGTAATTGTCTTCCTCAACAATTCTAATTCCTTTCTATACACAACATTCATCATTAGTTGTAATATCAATTAAAATGAATGTATCATAGCATTCGAATCCATAAAACATCTTCAAAATGTCCTAACATATATTTATGCACTTCACCACATTATCCTCAAGGGTTTCCATGAATGCAATACAGACAGTTCTCAATTGTTTCTGCAGTAATACAATCATCATCACTATGGTGTCAAAACATTTACTTTTATTGGTAAATCAGCTTTCTCATTCCAGAGGAAACATAACACATAGCAAGAAAGGAGTTAGGGCTCTCCCCTTTTTCCAACTCCTTCCACACAACCTAGGGATTTCAACCCAACTGAGTTATTTCTAAGGCCTTACTTCCTTTGCTTGATGTGGCTTCCACCAAGCCTATTCGATCAAACATACTTATTTATCCCTTCTCTTTTCCCAGATGTACTTTTTCTCACAGTTGTTCATCTAAGACCTACAACTCTGTAAGAAATTAAGAGTTATTAGGGTGGACAAGTGTTCCTCCTTTTTCCTCTTCTTTGCTTTTGCAATTTACTCCAGGTTGGGATCTCCCTGCTCTTTTCCTTAAGCAGCCTTAGTTAGGCCTCACCCTAACCTTTTTGGATACAGCAGCATGCTTTAATAGCAAGCCTTTTGTTCCTAGTGGATCATGAACCTCTCCATCCTGCACATTATCATTTGGTTCTCAGAGTGGTCAATATTCAGTTGTTAGTCTTCCACTTAGACATTTTGTTTTAAAAATGTTATCCAAGATTCTTATATAGACATGCTTTGCAGCCCATTGCCCAACCTTTAGCTATTATTGGGGTTGTGACTATGTTCTTCTAACAGAGTCCTACACATTTTCTTCATAGGGAACTCCTTCAACATGCAACTTATTCATTGCATATCCATCACTATCTATGATGGCCTCAACCTTGAATTAGCTTCAACTTGTTACCAAGCATTCTCTAAGGAATATAAACATGCATTTTTGTCATACATCCAGATTATGTATCCACACATATTCTGGTTTTGTTAACTTATATCCATGATGTACTTAACCACATATATCTCTACTTTAAAATTAGTCAATTCTTGATTGTTCACAATCATTCTCACGTGATTCTCAAAGGCATAATCATTTGCCTTTTATCATGACAATCAGAGCACCTTTGCTCATTTACTCTTTCATCTATTTATATTAGTGTTTCCTGAGGAAGTGGAATACATTCCCCTCAAGCTATCATTTGAAACAGAACTTTCGTGACTCTTCAGAATGGATTCAACCATGCATCCATGGTATTCATTCAATCTTAGCAAGTGCAATGTTTGCCTCACACTTCACTCATCTAGGCAGTCGCCTCATTCCTTTAGTATACCTATACTCTTATATCATGCATATACATCACTTGTACATTTAATATCATTCATACCTAACTGGTATTAAAATCAGGGTTCATATCAAGAATCTTCACAAAGCATTAAATCCATGCATTCAATCATATACATACAGCCCAAACATTCATCATGCAAGCTCATTGTTTTCACCTTTTTCCATGTCATTCACACACATGGACATATCAAACTTCTAGACCCTTCTCCCAAATATCTTCCAATTCATCCTTATGATAAGCCTCATAGGGACACTCAACATTGAGCTTCCCCCTCAGTTGAGGGCTTGCAGTCATATTATTCTTTTAAGCATGTATACACATACTTGTGTAAATATAGGTGCATCTCTTGCACCTTTTTACCTCATTCATATATCTATATTTCATTCATGGTGTTACTCCTCTTGTCATTAGGTCATTATGGACTAATGCAACCAATAGCATGTCTTACGCTACAACCAACCATAGGTTTAATTGAGTCTATTTTCATGTTACATTCATGCAACCATTATCGTATGCATCACAACATGTTCTCATATTGCATTTTCATGCCAATACACATTCAGGTCTTACCATTAATGTTGATCAACATATCCCTACCCCCGTAAGGGTAGTTATCACTTTAACAAAGGGATGAAGAAATTTCTTTGTTGAATTTCAGCCAGATTTCCCAAATCACAGATTCAATTTGCAGTCCTTCTCCTCGAGTAAATGTAAATAATAACACCTCCTTATGCGACTCATGCATGAGCCCAAGCAGGCCAAGTATTGTTTCCATGCTCTGATACCAATTTGTAACACACCCAACCCCTTGGTTGTTTAAGGAATGGGACATCAAAATTTCAGTCTCCTCAAGTAATCAAATCCTCCATCCAGGGTATCTATCACGTTTTTCTCGTCCAGAGATTTCCAACCATGGTCTCCAAATTTGAAATCATGGCCTAGCCCCTTTTCTTCGGGGATAGTCGCATACGACCGCGGGCTATGACCGGATGCCAAGACAACATGCGCCTATTATGGCGCTTCGAAGCTTCGGCTCCGAGCGTTTTATCCTCACCACATGCCAATTCTCTCGAACTCCGAATTGGCGAAGTTTCGAACTGGTGCGAAGGAATCAACGGTCCCTATTCCCTTACGAGATCAACGGCCCATGATGACTTCGGGCCTCCGAGCTTCGGCAAAATCCGAAGCACCTCCTCGCAAAACCTCTGGAGTGCTAAACCTCCAATGTGCACCATCTGACCCCATGCGTCCTCAAAGCATCGATAGCTCTGGTTTACTCCGGGACTCCGCGCTTTGGGAGTTCTGAGGTACTCACAAACGCAAACCTCTGGAGTGTTAAACCTCTGCACTGTGCGATCTCACACCACGCATCCTCAGAACATCAACGGTTTTGATGAACTCCGTCACTTCAGCCTTCGAGAGTTCCCAACTCTCGCCACAAGCTTTCCTAAGGAGTGACTTTCCTTCGAAGTGGTAGATATTCTTACACCTGTCCTCTGAGATTGACAGCTCAAATGAACTCTGGCCTTCAAGGGTTCTCACTTCACATAATCCATTTTCCTACGGAGCACTAAACCTTTGAAGTAAAGGATCTCTTAGCCACGTGTCCTTTTCCAAGGGACGGTTGTGATGGCTTCGGGACTCCGACCTTCAGGGGTCCGATACCTTCACACTTCAATCCTTCCAATGTGTTAATCCTCCGAAGTAACAGATCGCCCGCCACGTGTCCCCAAATGATGGATGGTCGGGATCTACTCCGACCTTCGGGACTTCAGGAGGTTGACTCACTCCTCACCTGAATTCTCCCGGAGTTGGTTAGTGTCGGGCTGACCATAACCTAGATCTAGCAGTCTGGATCTATCCATGTAGACCCCAGATCGACGGCTCATAACCTCCTCTCAAGGTCCCACTGTTGCGCCATGCTTGGAAACACCATCACTCGACACATGCATCCCCACGTGCTCTCGACGTGATGCACACTTTCCCTCGATTGAATGACCGAAGGATCCATAGATCCACGGTCCACATTACTTCGCGGCTTCTTCCTTCGGGGTTTTTGGTGTTACTAAACCTCTATTCTCCCAAAGCAATCAATGTCAGGTTGACTACCACATAGATCTGACGGTCAGGATAGCTCCCGGGCATCCTCAGATCTACGTCCCAAATTAACATCAGGACTTTGGGGCTTCGGAGGATTCACCTCTTTAAAGACGAACATGCCTCATTTGTCGGACTCGCAAAGTCTAAAGGACTCATGGGATTAGCGCTCACATTCTTTCTCCTGATCCTACAATCGTGAAGGACTTCGGCTCCTCCCAAACTAATCTCGTTCGTTCGTCTTCCAAATAAAGGGATCTTCATTTTCGATACTTGGATCTCGCTATCCTTCCTGAGCTTCGTTAGCTCTGAAAGACTTAGGCGTCGGCGCGCGCTTTATGCTCTTCCTCCTAAGCTTGAGATTTATAAATATCTCCCACGCACCCCTGCACTCGTTCACCAAACTCTAGAACTTAAGAGGTTCTCAGCCTCTGCCCGCCTCATAGAGACTCTGTGCATACCTGCACTACCTCTCCTGAGCTTAACAGACTTTGTCCTTACGGAGACTCGGGGCAATTGGGAGTGTCGACGTGCACACGTGGAAATTGTGCCCAAGGTCAACGAACTCACAGTCCACTTATTTTAACTTAAGCCATCACAGGGCTCAGGCATTTACGTGTACAAATCAAACAATTCCATACTTGCTTAAATACACAATTTAAACAAGAATAAAGAGATATAGTATAACCATTAAGAAAGCATGCATATCCGTGAGTCATTCACAGGATATCCAACTTTATTACATAGTTACAGCTCAATTACACAGGTGTTGCACCTCTTTCGTCACCTTGGTGAGCAAAATAGAGGTGCTTGCAAGCTCAGTTGGGTCTGTTGAGCAGGACAGCTGCAAGGAAAAGAGTTAGGGAAAGAAAATAAAAGACTACAATTAAGAATTAAACTAAAAAATGCAATAACAACTAAATTCATGAGCATAGGGACATAGAAACAAAAAGAACCATAAAACCCATGTCACCAATGTTTGAAGTTGATCTATTAATGAAAACAAAGCACCAAGAAGAAAGGGAACTATGAGTCCCTTCTTCCTCCAAGGGAGGGCTCTTGGACCCCCACTAGCTAGCTCTTCTTACAACAAAGAAAAATGGAAAATGATGATGAAAGAACTCTTTACAAATACACTCAATGGTGAGGTGGATTGTCCAATGTAATGGTGCCAATATGCTCTTGACAAGGATGGAGTCCTCAAAATAATAGAGGCAGCATAACATTACTTTGAATTCCTTGAAAAAATGAGGTGCATCCATGGCTTTTTATAGCATTCATTTGGGTTATTGTTTAACTGTTTTGTAGTGTGAAAATACGTCAATTAGGGCATTCTTAGGTCTTTGACCAGCCCACCAGTCGGATCCAGTCCAAATTTGAGGGTCAAATCAGCTTGGGAGCTGAACCATAAGTGGGTGGGAGGCCGACCACTCTCATAAATGCGTCGTTTAGCAGGTGCACGGCTTTTTGCGATAACAGTCGCGCATCGTGCGCATATGCGTTAATTCTGCATTCATGTTTAACGCATGTGCACGCGCAATCAATGTCTACATAGCGCTCTTCAATTTTTCACTACTTTGTATAGTTTTTGATCTTTTTTGAATGCTTTGGTATTAAGTCAGGTCCATGGATGACTTCATCACTGTTTGACGATGTTGAGTTCTTGTAATCATGTGCGGACAAAATTTCAGTGATAACAGATGCCCCCTGATGGATGAGGTTAGGAGCATACGTATAGACAAAATCCATCAATGTTTCTTCTACTGAGAATGTTGTTGTAAGAGAGAGAAATAGTGGGATCGTCCAGAGCGATCTATTGGAGGGAAAAAGGAACCGGTAGGACCCGACCTTCCATGAGGTGTGTAAAATAGAAAACTGTGTACAAACGAGGCGGGCATGCCCCATGCTCGTGTCATGTAACTCCGAAAAAAGATGACTGAAGTGTTGGTGTAGATAACTGCAGTGCCCTCGGGGGCGGTCGTGATAAAGACAGAAGACAATTCTACAAATGAACATACTCTGAATAGTAGGCAGTGATCGCGGTAATAAATATCACCGATTATGTGGGCATTGATTGCCCGGCCCAGTTCAGAGGTCTTCGGCAAATGAAAGAACTAACTGCAATAGTCGCAAAGTAAGACCCACCATAACATGAGAAAGTGTTGGCGTCGAATGTTATGGGGGTCAACGACAGCAGGGAGAAATGGTGTTTCACCCTGTGTCGTCCGAGATCTCTCATTGAGTGGATAATGAGAATCAAGGTATTGTCGCCCTTCTGGAAAACTGTGCTGATGTCGGCAAAAAGGGGGACGCGACTCCCAGAATCAAATGGCTTCGTGAAATCTACTAGGTAAGGTGAGGAAGTGGAGGAGGTACATGGACGAAGTCAAGATGTGGGAAGACTCAAGACTGCCCTTGGTTGGAGGATGTGTGAGATAAACAGTGGCCACAACCGTTCAACGAGGTCGAGTGTCAGGGGGACGACAAGACCGGGGATAAGTTGGGCCAGAGGCGGGACAAGGTGAACAAATTCAGAGGGCAGAGGTAAGTGGCATGTGGGGTACTCTGAAGATATGGACGATGCCGGCAAGGGGAGATGATAAGTAGTGCTCCAACCAAGGGTGACATGGGTTGCGGTAGGCCAAAAAGAGGGAAGCAGGTCGCCAAAGGTGACGACAAAAAGGGTAATGTAACAACTGGAAATAAAGGCGTTTGTACATTAAATAACGAATAATTGGGAATAAATTTACAGATACATAAACGGGTGCCCCAATGTGATATGGGTGGCCCATGTAGGGCATAATTTGCTCGGAGAAATGATGAAGGGTGGGGGGCCCATTGGTGAGTTTCTGTATGAGGTAGGTGAAATGAAGGTAGATTTGCAGATGGGAAAACTGATTGTGGATGAAATGGAGGGTTTATGATATTGCGGAGGTGCAGTAAAAAAATAGAACCGTGAAGAGATAATCTGGGAGTCCATGTGGGAAAGCTAGCAAAATGAGGAGGAGTATGTGGTTGATTCGCGACGTGATGAAAGACGATCGGGACTCCCATCCCTAAAGGGTTTTGAAAAACAGCATGAGTGTCAGAAGTGTCAAAAGGTGCTATGAATGGGACAACTCATGTGGGTAAGAATGCTACCGGGTAACAGTACCGAAAATGCAAATGGAGGTGAGGGTACTGCAGAGCCAGGAATGGGGATCCTAGAGGCAAATGTCAGAGGGTGTGACTAGAAATGTAAGTGCGATACAGAGGGAAAGACTACATGCCAGTGCTGAGTATATACCTGAAGGGGTTGTGCCGATGTATGATGATCAAGTACCTGCACACATGAAAACCAAATATCCAACGTGAACAATATCTGAATAGAATCGAAGATATGAGCATGTATTTGATAAGTGTAAAGATGCGCATGCGTACCTGACCAGGGTATGAACAAAATGGAGCCCCAGGGGCTCAGGATGAAAAGAGACCTAGGGACTGTTGTGATGTAGATGACGGGATGTTGATCCCGTGGCTAAAGACGGATCGAAAAACGGACACCGTGGGCTCCCGGAATGGTGAGTGGAAGTTTGGCAAAAGGGCCTATATATAGCTGTAGGGCCCACATTGCCACCTCATTTGTACCTGCTGCAATAGTGACTGGACGAGCAGTTTTCAGAAGAGATTTGGAGATTCGGGGATACTTGTCAAGAGCACAAATGATAGTTTAGACGTGAGGGAGGAAAAAAAAAGATTAAAAAACGCTATAAAAGAAAATAGCTTAGCGTAGGATGACTATGTTTAAGCGTAAAATTTATTTAAGTACAACCCGTTGACGGGTTCTTTGAGAGAGAGGCCTTCGGGAGAGGCCAGAATATATGCGCCTTTGGTGAGGCAATGTTGAATAATGTATGGACCATGCCAGAGTGACTCGAATTTGCCATGGCCAAAGGTATCATGAGCGATATCGTAAGCCAGGACGAGGTCGCCTTCGCGGAATGAGCGAAGGTTGACATGGCGATCAAAGGTAGCCTTGGATCATTTTTTAGCTGCCTCGTTGTTCTGTAAGGAAGATCGACAATCTTCATCCAGAGACTCCAAGTTCAGCAAGCGTTGCTCTATTGGAGCAGTGTCGGGTAATAGCTCAATTGCGGTGTGTAAGGTGGGAATTTCGCACTCGATGGGAAGAGTGGCTTCAACCCCATGGACTAAATGAAATGGTGTGAAACCAATAGTTGTTTTCACAGCCGTTCAGTAAGCCCATAGCATAGAAAATAACATATGATGCCAATTGGTTTTATGTTTATTAACCGTGCGCTGTAACATGGTCTTGAGGACTTTGTTAACTGCTTCGACATGTCCGTTAGACTGAGGGTAATATGGTGAGGCAAACTCGTGAGAGAATCCTAACCGAGATGAGAGTTCGATGAAGATCGCATTCTCGAAGTGTTTTCCATGGTCGGAAACGAGTTGGAGGGGTACTCCAAAGCGGGATATGACGTGGTTAAAGAAAAAACGTGTTGCAGTGTCAGCGGTGTTGTTGAAAGTGGGCATAGCTTCTGTCCATTTGGTGAAGTAATCAACAGCGACAACGATGTATTTGTGATCATTTTTGGAGGGGGGATTACAAGTCATGAAGTCGATGCCCCATTTACAAAAAGGGTCGACAGTAATGACAGGGTGAAGAAGAGCGGGGGGAGCTCGGGGTTTGTTGGCGTAGAGCTTACATTGCTCACATCGTTTCACGACATGAATGCAATCATGAAACAAGGTAGGCCAAAAGTAACCAACTCGGATAATATTTTGAGCAGTGGATATGCCCGAAAGATGGCCCCCACATGCGCCGCTGTGGCAGTCGTTTAAGACTCTATCAGCCTCATCAATAGTCAGGCATCGATGAAGAATGGTGTCGACGCCCCACCGGTATAGGATGTCTCCGATGAGGAGGTAGAAGGGGGGCTGATGGCGAATACGACGACGATCATCTCATGAAAGGTGGTTACCGAATTTTTGAGTGCGGAGATAGACGAGGAGGTCGCCGTACCAAGGGTCATCCGAAGTGATGTAAAAGACGTGTTTGTCGAGAAAGTCTGTATTGACGGGGGTACTAGTGGTGTCAGAGGGGAGGGTCATGACAAGTTCGACGAAAACAAGGGTCTTCTTACTCTTAGGTGTTGCGAACTCGAGGTCATACTCCTGAAGGATAACGATCCATCGAGCAAATTTGTAGTTAACTTGCCGACGGCTGAGAAAGCACTGCATAGGGTTGGAATCTGCGACGACTTTTGTTGTTCGAAGCAGAATGTAGTGGCGCAGTTTCTGGACTGCGAGGATAACTGCAAGAGAAAGTTTTTCTTCGTGTTTATACTTCAAGGGTGGCCCTGAGAGGTTTTTACTAACGTAATAAATGACATGTTCACGATTGTCATCACCTCGTTGGACGAGGACGTCGGCTACTGATACAGCTAATGCTGATACGTAGAGGATATAGTCGCGATTGTAGTCAGGTGCACTAATTAAAGGTGCATTTGAAAGTGTTGTTTTAAGATCGTCAAATGATTGTTGGGCGTGGTCGTCCCAGTGAAAAGGGATGTCGTGACGTAGTAAGCGAAGGAAACCATGTGCACGTATGGCGTAGTCGGGGACAAAGCGTCTAAGAAAGTTAGCTTTGCCCTGTAGGCTCTGAAGTTGGCGTAAATTCCGGGGAGGTGGAATTTCAGTGATAGCTTGAACTTTGAGGGGGTCTACAGTAATACCACATTGGGAAACAATAAAACCGAGGAGGCGCCCCGCGGTGACACAGAACACACACTTGAGAGGATTCAAGCGGATGGTGTACTGACGACACCATTGAAAGATGATTCGTAAATCATCGAGATGTTGGGTGCGTTCTTGGATTGAGTTGTGAGGTCATCCAAGTAGGTGAGGATGATGTGGGCCAGATCATGAAAGATGTATGTCATAGCCCGCTGGAAAGTTGTGCCGGCGTTCTTTAAGCCGAACGGCATGACACGATATGAAAAAGTACCCCAAAGGGTAGTAAATGTGGTTTTATACTGATCGGCGGGGTGAATTTGAATTTCATTATAACCAGAGAATCCGTCCATAAAGGAGAGAACCTCGTGGTCGGCGCAGTCGTCGATAATTTGATCGATGAAAGGCGTTGGAAAGTTGTCTTTGGGACATGCGCGATTGAGATCGTGAAAGTATGTGCAAATGCGGATAGTGCCCTGTTTTTTGTTAACGGGTATAGGGTTGGAAACCCATGAGGTATAGGCGATGGGGTAAATGAACCCGGCAGCGTGTAACTTGTCAATTTCGTCTTTGATAGCCACGGCTTTGGATGGGTGTAGCGGTCATTGTTTTTGGTGAACTGGTGTAATGTCGAGCCAAGTGTCGATGCGATGTTCGACAATAGAGGGGTCGAGGCCAGGCATTTCCGTGTATGACCAGGGAAAAATATCCCTATATTCCTGGAAGAAGGCTTTATATGCGGTGATTTCCTGAGGAGTGCAAGCAGCTCCAATGGTGATTTCTTTGACGATGTCATTTTTAATAGAAATGTCGATTTTAATGGTGGGGGAAATGTTGGTCATGTTGCCTTCTTCAAAATCATCAGGGGCAGGGATGGGATTTTTGAACCAGTCGATAGGCCCTGATGGAATAAAATCCTTGGTTTCGACCGCGTAAATGGGGTTTTGGTTAGGAGGCATGGAGGCTTACTGTGGAGAGAAGAGTGCACGATGCTGTAACGCATCCCGGGGAGAGTCTGGGTGGTTTAACTCTTCGAGTATTTCTTCGTCGCATTGGAAGTGACGGGAATACAAGGGGTCGTGAGGAGTGATCTCGGTGACAGTAGTCGTGTGGTTTCCCCCTGGTGAAGAAGCAGGGGGAACATTGTTAGGGGATGGTGAGGGTTCACTCGACATAAACCATATATTGAAGTACTGAGGGGTACCCGTTGTGGTTGGGTGGAGAGTGTCCGTAGGGGAATGAGCAGGAGAGTTGGGGGGGTTGGGGGGTGAATCCTCAGATAAGTCATCTAAGAACCATGGAGGCGTTGGGAGGGCCTCGGGTTCGGGAGAAATGACATGAAGATCCTCTAGTGATGAGGTAATGTCAATTATCACCTCTACAGGTCGGTGAAGCAGGGTCAATTGACGTTGTCTGTATTCAAGGATCATAGGACACTGGTATGTAAAATGAACTAATGAATCGCAGAGAGAGAAAGGGTGTCTCATACGTTCATTGACTAAAGTGGTGACATAGTGGATGTCAGTGATATTGGTTGAGGAGGACATAGCAGGACTGGGGTTGCTCTGGAAGTTCTGGCGTACTGCGGCTAATGTCTGCCGAAAGCGTGGCAGTGCTGGGCAATGGTGGGTATAATGGTCATATTTTGAACATATAGCACAAGCGTATTTGGGCCTCAACCCTTTACTACTGGAAGGGAGGGTAGTAGTGGCAGGGTTAGTTGTAGTGGCGGGTGTTGGGGGAGTTTGATTGAGTGGGATCAAATTCCGTAATTCTGGTAGCGACGGGCAGTTGTTGGTTTGGTGGCCCTCTTTCTCACATAGTGCGCAAGGTGGTGGGATGCGTGGAGGAAGTGGAGTTGCAGGCTCTTTCTTCTTTCTCCTACCCCAGCTGTGGCAGGAGGGTTAGTGAGTGGGGGTGTGATTGGAGTAAGAATGGGAATCGTCATGGGGATTCCTTCTTTTTGGGGTGGAAGGGATGGTCGAGGGACCATCTCTGGTGGGTGTAAATACCAAAATAGGATTGCTAACACCATATTAGATAGTGTGAGCGTGGCGGCTACCTGAAAAGATTCGATACCTTGTGGAGGGTAAAAGAAGGGAATTTGAGTGATGGCTTGGGGAAATGTCTCCCAAACTGGAACATGTCCTTGGGGAGAGGTAGAATCGTGGACTGGCGAGGTCGACGAGTGTCCAGGAGGTTCTGGAGGAGGGGTTTTTGTGACGAGTGGGACGTCAGATATGACAAAAGCCTCTGTAGGAGGAAGGGTATCCTCTGTGTGAGTTCCGTTAAACGATATGATGCACACTTGATTGGAAGGATGCAGGAGTGGTGGTGCTCCATGGTATGTTCCTAACAAGGATGGATCTTTAAAAATCCCAGGACCCATCTCGACGAGTGGATATGCGTTGTGGCTTGTGTGGATGAGAGGAAGAATGTTATCGATGTTGGCAGATGGGTTAGGCTCATAATGTGAGACGTGTTCAATAGTAACGATCTTCCCATTGTGAGGGAACATCATTGTCCGAAAGACGGAAGATGTCACTGCCTTCATAGCATACATGTAGCTACGACCGAACAAGATATTATAATCGAGAGGGGCGTCGATAACTTCGATATCGATGAGAATAGTCTTGCCCCCAAGTTCAACGGGGACATTTTGGAAAAGCCCTTCAGGAGATGATGGTCATCCGTCATAAACGCGTAATGTGATGGCAGAGGGTATGAGCTACGGGGAACCAAGTTTTTGCCATACCGTTTTGGACATAATGCATATAGATGCACCTTCATCGATGATACACCGATCAACGGTGATGTTCCGTATTTTTACTGGTATTTGAAAAACGATCAAGGCGGGAAGATGAGGTTCGTCGATGTCAAGATCAAAGGTGATGAGTCGGGTATCTGCGGGGTCGACTGCCCCCAAGGCGGAAAGTAATGATTTCCGCTGAGTAGGACAAGTCTGGAGGACCTCCAATACCGACATGGAAGTCGTGGATTGTGCTAAGTCGTCGACCAAACTATAGTTATGAGCTTCCCTAGCCTGTGGGTTGTGGACATTCCTGCGTAATGGGATGCAAGGGATGCGAAGCGGTGGTTCAACGGAAGGGCGAGGAATCACCAACAGGGGTCCTGTCAGTGTAGGGTTTGTCTCTGGAGGGATGGGAGGAGACTTAGTGAGTGCATGATACTGACAATTACGTATTTGCAGAAGGATTTCTTCCTCACTTGTGAGGAGAATTGTGCGATCTGCTGGATTGTTGGGGTTGAGTTATTGTCCCGTCAGAGGTGGGGGATGATGTGTGTCATGTTGGGTGTTTATCACACCTTGATGTGGAATAGGATTTTGTAGCACGGCGGGAGGGGTTTGTTGCACGTATTGTTGTGGTGCCTGCTGAGGGGCAGGTTGTGCAGGAGAATGGGGAAGACTACCAGAGTCTTTCAACCGTTTGAAATCAACGATCTGGGGGCAATGATGAGTGTAATGGCCGAACTCACCACAAAGGGCACAAAGGAAAATGGTTTTAACATTATTGTTATTTCACCCTTGGCATTTGTTATTGTTGCCCGCTTGGGGGTTTTGGTTCCCTTGGTTCTGGTTGCCCCCAGTGAGTTGGTGTTGTGGGGGTTGATTCCCGCCTTGACCTGGGTTGTTGTTATTCATGTTCTGTCCTTTCTTCTTGGCATTGTTCGATGGATGGGTTGGATTGGCTGTATTCAACTGTTCAAAACTTTGGTATTGTTGAACAACAGAGGGTTGAACAAAATTCACCCCCGCATGAGGATGTGGGGGAGCCATGGGTTGTGGAGGACCAGGAAATGGAAAGTATGGATTCTGTGGTGGTAACGATCCATATGGTACATAGGAAGGCGTAGTGCTTTCGCTAGTACTATAAGATGAGGTAGAGGGAGTACCAGAGTTTGTTTGAATAGGTGGATGTATGGGGGGTGTCGGCGGTGGTCCACTGATGGGTGGAGGTATAGCAACAGGTATGGTTGTTGATAAGGGGGTGGGAGGTAATAAGAAGTACCCCCGTATGCCGATGGGTATTGAGGTGTTCCATACATCGGTGGTGTTTGGGGTTGTGGGCCGTGGTGAGTGGTGGCACCAATCAGTCTGTCTGCTGAGTGAGACATCCCAGGTTTGTCTTGGCCAAATGGCACAGGTTTTGGAAGATCATGAAGTACAGTGTATAAGTACCCTCTCTGTGCATAGATAAGGTCGTACTGTTGGGCCTTACTGATGGCTTCCTCTTCAGATTGAGGGAAGGTGGAAGCTACATCCTTACCGAGGAGAGAGACAAGTGATCTAAGAAACCAGTCGAGACACTGTTGCTTGGTGGTTTCTGCTTTGCACAAACTACGTCGCCTACGCCACTCGTGAATGTGGTCAGCGATGTGTGTGGCTGAGGTTTGTTTGAAATTAGAAAGTAGTTCTAGACCATTGTCGTGGAGGATGGGTAATTGGAAGAAGGTCAAGAATGTTTTGGCCAATGACTCAAAAGTTGCGTGGGACCCTGATTTTTCTTCGACATACCATTTGGCCGATGGGTCAGTGAATGTGCGTTGAAATAATCGTAATCTGATTGAATCATCCATAATGCTATTGGAGGAGCACCATAGGTGAAAGGTCATGACATGGTTGGCAGGGTCATCACCTGCCTTTCCTTCAAACATTGGTATGTCCGAAGGTAGTTTGGTTGGCATTGCAGGCCATGTGGGATCATGCAATATAGGATCATTGGTGAGTTTGTTGAGATCTGGGATGTTGAGAGAGGCCAAATATGGCATCTGCAGTGGGGGGGGGAGGATTAGCTCTGGCCATGGTGTGTTGTGAACCTGACCCTTGAGGGGGGCTAGGTGGGTTGGTGCTTCCTCCTTGAAAGGAAGTGGGTCCCCCGCTTCCGTGTAAAGGAAAGCGAGTGGACGGATGACCTCGGGAAGTTGACCCAAATAATGTAGAACCAAGCAAAGTTGATCCTAAAATAGTAGCACTCATAGGAGTGTGTGAAGGAGGTGTCGATGAGTGGGCACGACCAGACACTCCCCCTAGGATAGGAGGGAGGTTTAGCAAGCGTCGTGAACGATGGGGGTTCTGTGGTTCCCCTATGATGTCAGACTAGCTGCATGAATGTGTGCAAAGAGTGGTGAGAGTAATATAAAAACAGGAGCCTTTGCGTTGAATGTTTACACAATATATATATATATATATATATCCAAATCACACTGAAATCAGATGTGCATCATACATAAAATGTTTTTTGAAAAAAAAACATATATATGGGTAAGTGGGTGTTGTCCGCTTGGGGAATCAAAAGAAAGCAAATGCTCGTGTCCTAGAAGACGTATCGTCATTCCTCTCAAATAGCATTGGACCTTCCAATAGTACTCAATAGTGGGGTCTGAAGTCACTGGAAGAGAAACTAGTGAAGGATGAAATAATTGGTTATAATGAGGGGTAAAGGGGGCATATCCCGAAAAAGCTGGCGATATTTCCCAATAGCCACACAAAATCCAATCAAGGTGCAATTGCAGCCCACAATTGCCACCTAGGTAGATGTCCTAAAGTTTCTCACTAGGTACCTCGGTCAAAGTGCGGCATTTAGATTTTCGGCCTAAGAAATGGGTCACGGGTTGAATCTCGTCCAAGAGGTGGGTGCCTCAAGGGGGGACGCACAGAACAACCGGACCTCGGTCTTCAACCCTTCACGGGTATCTCCGTGCCTTATGGTATTAGGAACACTTGACTTGGAGGATTTTCAGTTCCCTATTTGACAACTTCTATGTTTTGACAATGTGAGAACCAGATAACGGAGAGTTATTTGGATGCATATCCCCGAAATCCTACCTAGACTAAAAAATTTCTTTTGGCACCTCCTGTGGAGGAAAACTTAGTGAGTTTTTAGAAATATTTTAGATGTAGTTGTTTTGGGAGGTTGGGGGTGCAAACCAACCTCGTTGATTTAAAAATAGGAGTGGATAGTCTCGTCAAGAAAATGGTGGGGTATTTTCGGAATCTCTTTGGAGGAAACTTACTTTGACCTCCACGTTTCAAAAAGAAGCTATGTGAGTGATAAGTGACTTTTGTGTGTGAGTGAAAGTGTGTCATTTTTTAGTGAATTAGATGTCACCTTGTTGCATGTGGACTTCGCTTGGTCCTTACAAGTGTTTGATTACCTAATTAACTAAGTGTCTTTGGTACAACCTTGTGTAATTCAAAAGTCCCTAGGAAGTTAGCATGTGGACATGTGGGTCCGTTACTATCCGTTTAACTCCCTATTGTGATGTAAGCTAAGAAAAGATTTGAAACTATCCTAGATTGGTCATGTGGGCATGTATGGGCCCATTACAAAACCTTTAAACTTCCCTAGTGTTTTAATCTAAGAAAGCAAAAATTCAAACACTATCCTATCTTTGTAGCATGTGGGCATGTATGGGCCCGTTACAATATTAAGATGTGTTTGAAAAAGTAAACTAAGAGGAGTCCCTAGAAGGGTTGTTGTCCTCTCCTAAAGGTTTTAATGTTCTTTAAGGGAGATGAAATCGTTTCACAATCTTTTTTTGATTCTCAAGATCGCTTGGAAGCGCGAGAGAAGAGCATACTAAGTGATTGTTATTCAACTTCTAGTCCCAATGCTAATTAAATGTGATTAAAAATGATTTCCAACTTACCTTGTGAGTCAAAACAAGCCATCCATGTGGCAAAAAGCAAAGAAGGGAAATTGATTTTATCCTCCTAAGTGTCTATGTGTTTTTTGACTAACCCCTTTATATGATGAGGGGACTAAGTGTGGTGCAGCTTTAAAACATGCTTGACATCATTTTTAAGAAGGCAAATGGCCTTCCCCACATCTCAACAACTTTACAATGTGAAATTTTTGCACAGATGCGTGGATCCCAGTGGAAACAAAGGCGCTTAGAGCGCATGCGCACGAACAGAGACAAGTCAACAAGCGCACGTGCGCAAAACAGAATTGTAAATCAAGCGCACGGGTGCACGATGCGTGTCTGTGGACCTAAAAACCCGCGCATATATGGCACACGATCGAGAATGAAAAATCTGAATGGATTTCTCTCAATTCAACTTGGAATTGGTTGGTTGGCAGGTCGGCTTAGGCCAGTTAGTACACCTGCAAGTTAAACAAACTAAAAGAAGAGCAAGAAAAACCCAAATGAGGTAGGAAATTGATATCTTTCCCCAGTGGAGTCGTCAATCTGTTGCGCCTCTTTCGTCACCTTGGTGAGCAAAATAGAGGTGCTTGCAAGCTCAGTTGGGTCTGCTGAGCAGGACAACTGCAAGGAAAAGAGTTAGGGAAAGAAAATAAAAGACTACAATTAAGAATTAAACTAAAAAATGCAATAACAACTAAATTCACGAGCATAGGGACATAGAAACAAAAAGAACCATAAGACCCATGTCACCAATGTTTGAAGTTGATCTATTAGTGAAAACAAAGCACCAAGAAGAAAGGGGACTATGAGTCCCTTCTTCCTCCAAGGGAGGGCTCTTGGACCCCCACTAGCTAGCTCTTCTTACAACAAAGAAAAATGGAAAATGATGATGAAAGAACTCTTTACAAATCCACTCAATGGTGAGGTGGATTGTCCAATGTAATGGTGTCAATATGCTCTTGACAAGGATGGAGTCCTCAAAACAATAGAGGCAGTATAACATTACTTTGAATTCCTTGAAAAAATGAAGTGCATCCATGGCTTTTTATAGCATTCATTTGGGTTATTGTTTAACTGTTTTGTAGTGTGAAAAGAGGCCAATTAGGGCATTCCTAGGTCTTTGACCAGCCCACCAGTCGGATCCAGTCCAGATTTGAGGGTCAAATCGACTTGGGAGTTGAACCATAAGTGGATGGGAGGCCGACCACTCTCATAAATGTGTTGTTTAGCAGGTGCGCGTCTTTTTGCGATAACAGTCGTGCATCATGCGCATATGCGCTAATTCTGCATTCATGTTTCGCGCATGTGCGCGCGCAATCAATGTCTGCATAGCACTCTTCAATTTTTCACTACTTTGTATAGTTTTTGACCTTTTTTTAATGCTTTGGTATTAAGTCAGGTCCATGGATGACTTCATCACTGTTTGACGATGCTAAGTTCTTGTAATCATGTGCGGACGAAATTTCAGTGATAACAACAGGGTATGAGAACACTTATCTATTACAGGTTGCAACCAACTAACTGTGGATGTGTGTCTTTCCACCCAACCATAGACTCAAAGGCATTCATTCTTAGCACTCTGGCCACCCCTGTGCCAAGCCATGATATCACTAGGGAATTTACGCCATCTCTCAGAAAGACACTCGATGTCACAGCGACCCTGCAAGTTTTATCAGATGCTTCTTCAACATCAAGCTCGCATTCTGGTTATTCAGGTCGTGTTCTCTGCATTCTCTCTTCCTCTGTATTGTCTTTGGTTCGTGCATCTCCTTATATTGCTTGCGCTCTTGTCTGGTGTCTCTCCTCTTCATGTTTGTGTGTATCTTACCTTCCTTCTTTAGGAAGGTTCCTGACCTATCATGTTCCTTATGTCAGAAGGAAGCTCGGGTCTGCAGGCGTTGTGGTACTTTGGGCTGACAGCCCATGTTTTCATTCATGGGGGTGGTTGATTATTCAACCACCGATCCTTTTTTTCATGAACTGATTCTTTCCTCTAGAGATATCATGGCTCGTACTTCAAGGCTTCACCCCCCAACAATCAATTATGAGCGATTTAACAATAATACATTTAGAATGTTTCCATGCCACAGCATGGTAATCCTAATTAATGATTAATTACAAGTTGGGGGAAACAAGGGTGTTACACTGTGAAGTAAAGCAATGCATACAGAGTCTTAAGTAAAACATAAATTAATCAATGGCTCATACACATAGTACACGGAGATTTACGCTGGAAACCCTTAACCGGGAGAAAATCAGTCTTCATTGGTGCCGCACCTTTCAACTCTTCATTGTATTAATTTCACCATTCATCATACAATATATACAATGTTTTAAGTATTTTGTAGCTACCAAAACCCTAATCCCTTAATCCGGGATTAATTTAGAAAACCGTTAAAAATAGCAAAAACCGCCCAAAAAAAATTCGGGTTGTTGCCCCGAACGTTGCACGTAACAAAGAGGAGCCAAACCTGGCCCCCAAGTAAAGCACCCGACGCACAGGACACAAAGAGCGAAGGAAGTTGGGATCGTCAGACGCAGTTGTCAAATCTGATGCTCCCACACACACACATACAAAGAATATAACACATACCCAACAATGTGGACAAGTTATGTTTAAGATTTTTTCGTATAAATAGAGATCATGTGAATCCCTTTTCATAACATAGCTCTTCTTTGTGGAGAAGGATACTTGGCTGAAATTTGCACCCTACTTGGGCAATTTTCTCTATCTCTTGTGCTACATATCTCTTGTTATGGTTTGCTTTGGCTATTGGATGGAGTAAGGTGCTATCTTTCTTGGAGACTATTTCATGTTTTTGTGATGGATTTTTCTTGGTTAAAAGGAGTTTATCTTGTTAATGTATGGAATAGGTAAGAAATTTTTCATGTTAATGTTTTTTTTCTAGTCTCAAAGTTAATTTGTTAAGTTTTTTGGGAGTATAAGGACATACAACCTCACTAAGCCCATCATATTTGTCTTAGAATAATTTGTTACACAAAGGAATACTAGGAAGAGTAAAAGGGTTTACACCCCCGTGGGGTTTTTTTTGCTTGTTTTTTGGAGTAAAAGGGATTACACCCCCAAGGAAGTAGCACAACTAGCTCTTTCATTTTTAAAGACTCCATAACCCAATAGTTAAAGGCACCAATCTTTGCATTGGAGAAATAAAATCATTGCATTGGGATACGTAGAATCACAAGATATTGAAATTGTTCAAGTTGGATTATTTTCTACATGTTATAATTTTTGTGTGCCCTAAGGGCATCCTCTTTTAGCTAAGGACTTCATTGCTGCGATAATTTTAATGCTACAGCCATTAGGACTGCAGCAAACTTCACCTTCTCTCATCATTTACTCATTTTCCCACCGTAGAAATTTACTTGTAAACCTGTGTTCTACTGCTCATTGGTTATCTTTTGAAAGTTTACTTGTTGATTTCTATTGTTGGAAGTTGTTTCTGTAGCAATTGTTTGCTACAGTCATAAGGGTTCCCTAATGCATTGTCGATAACATATTTTTGCAGCCCCTTTTTTACCATCAAAAGTTGAGTTTAAGCATTGGAATATTGTCTACATGTTTTGGGTTTAATTATCCAATAATCATTTGATGATTTTGATGGTTATTTCTACAGTTAGCATTCATCTATTTACTGATATATATTTATGTTGACTACTGCAATTAGGGACAGCAAACTTAACTTGCTTGTCCACTTAACATACTACGTGCAAACTTGGCTTTTCTTGTGTCTCGGGAAGGTACAAACACTCTCAGCAAGTACCCAAGGGTTTGGCTACCTTAAACCTCTCCTAAGACTCATTCTTAAACCTTCTTCCATCTAGTAACTTGACCTATAGGGGCTTCCATTCATACATCTCACTGCCCATCTCTTTTCCTGCTAGGGTCACCGGGATTCCCCCATTGAGGTGATTCTACCATCTTTAAAGTGACGGGAACACCTGCCTAAGGTGGCAGTGGGTAGGTGCTCTCTAAGATGTCGCCGATTGGTGGTTGGATTGGGGTTCGCCCAACCTACAACTTGTGCGATAACAAGCCACAAACCCAATGTAACAGCCAATAGTTCTAAGTAGACCTGTCTTGTGATTCCATTTCATTTCAGTGCACAACAACTAGAGACTATTAACTTTCACAAGTGAGCTGATAGAGGCTTGAAAAATAGCAATATTACTTCAGTTCAAACAAGTTCAAACAAATACTGTCAATTATATGTATTGATTTCAAGCTCTTTATTCCCATTTTCAGAGGCAAGACCCAGACTGAAATTATATTGATGACTAGCACACAATATCAATTCTAACTATTACAGATGTCAAATTATCAATCTACTTTATATATTTAGCTCCTTTGAATGCAACAAGATTTTCTTGATATGCAATATTGCTTGCTGGAAGTAGCTTATGATGAATATAGTCGAATTTTAAACACCAAGCAGAAAACAACATGAAATATCAGCTGGATATTTACATTAGGCCAAAGCCAACTATATATCACTTCTTAAGTTTTCCGATGTCAGCATCTAGCCTGTATATGATACAATCATCCAAATGCATTCGTCATTGCGATTCCAAAACCAAAGCACAAATAGACTAGAAAACTTCTGCATTAATCAACTCAATAAAAATAATCACCAAGACAAGACATTTGAACAAATATACTGGAATCTTCCAGAAGTATAAAGCTTTGACTCCATCCCCAGAACGTGCCAAAATGGTAAACTGAGATGTACGGAAGGGAAGCGAAGCCAATTCTCATGTTTTGCAGGCATCCAACACTGCCAAAGCTGCAGGGAAATATTGCACTTTACACCCGAGCATCATGGCATTGCACCATAAATGTAAAGGACCTACTTAAAATTTCAATTATTCCTGGAGTTTACAAGAAAACCGTCCATGAATAATATAATATGGACATTTGATAAGTATCAATCCTGTCAGCATTTTAAAAGGTAGAGCAAATAAAATTTGCTAGCCTATTCTGATAGAAGTAAGAATCAAGAGAACAAAATTTTATACTGCTTGTGTAGACACTAATCAGCCAAAGGATCAACCATAGGTCATATATAAAGAGAGTAAGTCCCTGCAAGCGACCACATTATCTGATGATCATAATGAGGATAGAAGAAGATTTATTTCCATGAAAGTAGCTTATGTGAGAAATGATTCTCATTCAAGTGCCCTTACGAACATACAGCTAGCAAACTCATGCCTGTCGTGTGTCATCAGCTCATTCAGCCATACAGTATCAACCAGAAGCTTGCAGATCGGCAATACTTGGTTAGAATTACCGTGCCCATGCATCACCATTTCCAGCTCCAGCTGGTGAACTAGGAACAAAAGGAACAAAACCTCGGCCCCCAAACATAGGACGCATGTATGCATCATCAAACTTTCGCCAGTAATAGTGAACTGTAAATGACGGAGCTTGCAGTAGCATGCGTAAACTGCTTGGCCTTCGAACATGGCACCCATCAATGTCCACTGCCTCGCCATTACCAAGAAGTGGGATGTGTAAGCCCTTTGGACTTGACGGATCCGATGTATTATCCTGTCCTGGCTTTGAGCTTTGAGGCAATAATAGTCTAATCAAAGGCTTTGTAATCATTCCAAATACCTGAGTACATTATAATGATTGTAATTAGCATTTCCGTGGGAAGTTATATTTTATTTATGTAAAAGAATTCACTTCCACAAACAAAGTAAAATCAGTGCTTCAATTGAATGAAAATTGTAATGCCAAAATGACTGAAGTGGAGGTATTACGAGCAACATGCATGCATATCACTGAAAAGCATCTGTCATCCCTACTAAACACAACTACAGAGGTGAGCATCCTTATGGCATAAAAATAATCACATGAGCATAAAGCATCATACCACTGTGCTGAAAAGGACCACTGAGATAGTGCTTGTGATCATGATTGCGTTTTCAGGCAACTTTGTAAGACCTGATCTTGTGAACTACACGAGTGAAGACATCAAAAGTTACCACGTACAACATGTTAAAACATAATAATATAGATCTTCTTACCCTCTCATTGTAATCTTTCAAGCCACTGCCACTTATTTATGATCTCAAGTATTACCTGATTGTAAGCAAGGGCCATTGAAACTGCACCTCTCATAAGACCAGCCCACCATATGACAAACTGAAAAAATAAATCAAACTGATAATGTGATGCACAAATCCAGGATGAAAATGATCATTTCTGGTAGGCTACAAGTCTCTGGCATTAGGAATGCACATAAATACAATGCAGAAACATCATAAGAAGCAGTTAAATTGATTTACCTGCTGTCGAAACCCAATTCTAGAATTTGGAGTCCTCTTTAAGCAGTTTGACAAGAAAGAAAGTGGGAACACAAAAGCTGCCCTTCCAACTAAGATCAAACCCAGGAGGACACCACTAAGGCCAACAGATGTGCCAGGGCTGTAACAAAATGTACTGAATTACATCGACAGTATTTATAATATTAAGAAAAAAACAAGACGTATATAATCTTATTTTTCACTGAGTACAGTGAGTTACTGTTAGAAAAGATGCTAGTATTGAGTAGCCATAAGCATTGACGAGTAGTTCAAGAGAGAAACATTATTCCAGCACTTTCAGCATTCCAAATTTGGCTCAAAATTTTCTTTTAACAAACAAATTCCTTGTAATTTTACCATTAACCAATTAGAATGCAGATCCTCGATGTTTGTTTAACAAAGAGAGAACTCATTTGGCAAGAGTATCTACAAAAGATCATAGTTGGGCTGTAGCAGTACGTATTTTTCTTCTCCAAAGACAATTTTCAGAGTAGAATTGTACAAACAGATGGATACAGTACATCACATCATTCTTCGAACCTTTGGAAACTGTAGTTAGGGAGAATCCATGCTTGAACTTTCAGAAGTACCAAACAAGTGGCCTGACTCTAATATTTATGTTAGAATTAGGGAAGTTGGGCAGAAAATTATTGTCTTTTAAATTCTAGTTAGATAGAAAAACATTAGAACAGTAAATCAATACAGTACTGAACTGCTTAACATAAATACTCAGATCAGAGAAAGAACAATGACTGGATTTGAATCTTTAAACAAATTCTAAGTGTGTACAATCACTCAGATCTAAACTAGCAGTAGTTAGATTCAACTGAAATCAATTTCTTAGTAAGTAAGAACATAGGATTAGATTTAGATAAGACAAACACTAGTTCTGATCTAGACTAAAGAAAAATATTCAAACATGGATCTGATACAGATCTAACTAAAGAACTCAAAGAACAGATCTAATCACTAGATCTCATATAGATCTAAACACAAGAAAACTGCAGATCCAAAAGTCATACAGAACCAAGCWTTATAATTAAGGAACATGCAGATCTAAACAATGATAGATTTCAGAACAGTGATTGACTTCAGAAATTAAAGAACAAGCAGATCTAAATAATTGAAATCTGGATAAGTAACTTACCTCTTGGTGTCTTACCTTTGAACAGTGAAGGAGCTCATGCCTCACACAAGAGATGAATAGCCACTGAATAGTATGCTCAGAAAAAGTCTAGGATCATAGATCTACCACAAGGGTTAGATCTCTTGCCAAGAGATGATTAATCATTAGACTAACTTGCCACCAAGAGGAAAAACCCACTTAAACATCACAGAAATTTCTGTGATCAAAACCCTTATACACAGAAATTCCCTGGAACCAAAAATCTTATGCAGGGAGAGATAACAATAGATACGGCAGTCTTAAAATGATCAGCAGAGGGGCTGCGGCTCAAGTAGAAGGTCAGATCTGCACAAAGGAAAGGTAACGGCAGCTTCTTGGAAGGAGTCTAGGGTACTAGACTTGCTGTAGAAGGGGACGGCAGTTATACTCCTCAGCTCACAAGTATACACAGCACAAACAGCCCTGGAATTGCAGCTTAAGGGACCCTCTGATCATCACCAACAGGGAGCAGACATCAACAGTCACCAAGCTGAACAAATGGCCAGCATAGGAGGGCCGAACCACCACAGGAAAGACCTCAGCAACTGTTACAAAGGGGCCGCAGAAAACAAGAGGAGATCCACTCACTTTTGGAAGAGAACATGAGAGTGTAATAAAGATAGAGGGGAAGGTCTCTATTTATACTTTAGGCTAGGGTAGGCTAATAAAAATAATAATTAAAAATAACATATTTAATTAATATAAATATTAATTAAACATGTTATTTTTAATTATTATTTTTATTAGCCTACCCTAGCCTAAAGTATAAATAGAGACCTTCCCCTCTATCTTTATTACACTCTCAAAACATTTTCACATTAAACCCTAAAGAAAAAATACAAAACCCCAAATAAACACAAGCAAGAGTAAAGGGGGTTGAGGTGGGGTTACTTGGTGGCAGTACTTGTCCATTCATTCTCAAGGTGACCTTTTTAACTTTATCATCACTGCATATGGGATACATCCCTCATGTGGTCATGCCCGCCTTCGAAAAAGGGTCATACACCAACAAACACCTGATCAAAGATCAGGTGGCCCCAGAACATCTCTGGGGTCTTATCCACCAAGGTACAAGACCAAGGATCAACCCATGTCCCAGACATGGGTACCCT
Source organism: Picea engelmannii (assembly GCA_009831015.1). NCBI lineage: Eukaryota > Viridiplantae > Streptophyta > Pinopsida > Pinales > Pinaceae > Picea > Picea engelmannii. Next base: position 152,796 of record ML812056.1, on the reverse strand, counting down.
GGAACATGTCTAGGAGCCCTAGACGTATCTAGGGACTTTCACTGCTTGGTCCCAAACCAAGAACCCCAGTGATCTACTGGGGACCCTCACAAGGGTCTTCACTGCTTGGTCCCAGACCAAGAATCCCAGTCATCTACTGGGGGCCCTTACAAGGGTCTTTTGCCATGGCACTAACTGTTTGGTCCCAAACCAAATCCCCAGGAGTGCACTGGGGGCCCTAGATCTCAACTAGGGTCTTAGCCATCCTCCCAGAGAATGGCTCTTGCAACTGCTTTAAATTCAACACTCCCTCTCAGCAAGAGAGGCATTCTCAGCTACACCAAGCTTGTCACGGAAGTAAACAAACTTTGTCAGAGACAGTGGCTTGGTGAAAATATCTGTCGTTTGTTCTGCTGTCAGAACATACTGAATGCTGAGAACGTTCTTCTAGATCATGTCCCGGACATAGTGGTATCTCATCTCAATGTGTTTCGACCTGTCGTGAAACACTGGATTCTTGGTGAGCTTTATACAGCTCTAGTTGTCGTAGTGAATGACTGTGGGTTCAATCTCTGAACTGAACAAGTCTGAAAGTAGTTTCCTAAGCCACACTGCTTCTCTGCTAGCAGCACTTGCAGCAATGTATTCTGCTTCTGCAGTGCTTTGGGCTATGGGGCCCTATTTCCTGTTGGACCAGGAAATCATTGTCGAACCCAAACTGAAGCAATATCCGGAAGTGCTCTTCTCGGGGGATGACCAGCCCAACGGTAGGCTTATTCCTTCCCTAGGCAAGCTTATTCCCAGTCTAAGTCTAGGCGGGCTTATTCCCAGTGACAGCTTCTCAGCCCACGAACTGCCCATCCAATCTGAATCTGTAAAACCATGGAGCATTACACCTCCATTGGAAGTGTATCTGAGACCATAAGCTATAGTTCCCCGAACATATCTCAGAATATGCTTCACAGCAACCATATGTATATGTTTCAATTCACACATGAACTAGGTGAGAGCATTTACAGCATAACAAATGTTTGGTCTCATATGTACGAGATACATCAGGGACCCAATGATCTGCTGATATAAGGTGGGATCTTCTGGATCTGAACCTGTGACCTGATCTTGTAGTTTCTTTAGATTAGAGATCATTGGTGTGGTCATGGACTTGCAGTCCATCATGTCAAATCTGCAAAGCACATCAACTGCATATTTACCTTGTGAGAGAAAGATCTTTCCTGGTTTCTGCCAAACCTCCAACCCCAAAAAATAGTGCATGAGCCCCAAGTCTTTCATTTCAAACTCTGCAGAAAGCTCCCTCTTAGTCTGAGCTATCAAGTTTTCCTCTCCAATGAGGAACAGATCATCCACATATAAGACTAGGATAACTAGATGATTTTGTACAATCTTTATATAAAGATCTGGATCTGCTATACTCTTGGTGAATCCAAGACTTTGTAGAAAACTATCTATTCTACCATACCAAGCTCTCGGAGCTTGTTTTAACCTGTACAGGGCATTCTTGAGTTTGCACACATGAGATCATTTATCATGTATCACGAAACCTTCAGGTTGCTCGATATATACTTCTTACTCAACTTCACCGTTAAGAAAAGAAGTCTTAACATCCATCTGGTGAAGTTTTCAACCAAAAACTGTTGCAAGAGAGATTATAATCCTAATTGAAGTATACCTGGCAACTGGAGCAAAAATCTTGTCGTAGTCAATTCCTTCTTTTTGAGAGAAACCACGAGCCACAAATATCGCCTTGTATTTCTCAATACTGCCATCTGCTGCATGCTTTATCTTATAAATCCATTTTGAAGTTACTATTGATTTGCCATGAGGTCTAGGAACTACGGTCCATACATCATTCTTTAGAATAGAATCATATTATTCATTCATAGCATCTTTCCACACTTGATGTTTGGAGGCTTCTACAAATGTGGAAGGTTCTGAATCAATCACAGTATTTAAATTAGCTTTGAGACCGGAGTACTTATCTGGTTTCTTGCTTTCTCTGAAGGTGCCCTTAGCAGCTGAATGTTTTTCTGCTTCTTTCAATATTTCTCGACACCAGGCTGGTTTCCTTTTAACAGGAGGTATCTCCATTGGAAACTCAATAGTATCCCTTGAGGGGTCCACTGGTAGTTCTGAGGTTTCCTCCCTCTGCTCATCTGGAAGAGGAGAATCTGGAGAATCAAGTGATGGGGCTTCCTGCTCTTCTGAATCACATGGAAGTTCTCTTTCCCGACGAAAAGTTGTTTCTTCATGAAAAGTCACGTCTCTGCTGACTTCGATGAACTTTTGACCTGGGATATAAATCCTGTAAGTTTTTGAGGTTTTACTGTATCCCACAAAAGTTCATTTCTTTCCGGAGGGCTCTAGCTTAGTCCTCTTCTCTTTTGGAATGTGAATATAGACTGGACTACCAAAGATTCTTAAGTGATCAACTGAGGGCTTAATTCCGGTGAAAACTTATTCACGAGTTTTTGCTTCAAGGGCTTTGTGTGGGCATCTATTCTGAATGTAGACTGCAGTAATGGCAGCCTCGGCCCAAAGCGATAAAGGTAAGTTTTGGTCATACATCATGGCCCTGGCTGCTTCACAGATAGTTCTATTCTTTCTTTCAGCAACCCCATTCTGTTGGGGGTTGCACGGCACAGTTACCTCCCTCTTAATTCCAGAAGCCCGACAGAGTTAATCGTATTTGAAGGAGTCAAATTCTTTACCATTATCTGTCCTGAAAACTCCAATGTGTCTGCCTGTTTGATTTTCAACAAGATTCTTGAAATCT
>ML812056.1:108928-133312 GCA_009831015.1 Picea engelmannii | reverse complement strand
AGTGGGAAGGCTATGGGATTCGTGCCAAGGGAGAGGAAGAGGCCCCAACAATTAAAAACGATTTTTCTTGGAGAACCACAAGAGGGGGGCGTAACTCTCCTTGGAGGGTGCAACAAAAAGGGGAAATGCAAGGAATGGAGGGGAATTAATGAGAAAATGGGAGTGGGATCACCCTAGGAGATGATGTGGGGGTTAAAGGGAGTCATAACGCATGAGAGGGGGCCCCATTTAAGTCACAACGTCCACCACCAAGGAAAAACGCCAATCCCCCTAGGGGGGCGTAACTTTTTGGTGAGGAGAAGGTGTAAAGGGTTAGAATAGGTTGGAAAAGGTTGGAAGGGTTATGTTATGCTTAGGGGGTCTCTCTCTAACCTTTATTCCATCATTTTACATCCTCCTAACTCATTATTACAATTTTACAATTTTGCCATGTTTGGACTTTAGCAATTAAAATTGTTGTTTTAGACTGACTGACACTCCGGGTGGACAAACCCACGGCTAAAGTTGTCTGACTGAGTTGAAACTTGGTCCATGGATGTGGGGGGTGTTATTCCATTTCTTTTGAGCACAAATACCCCTATCAAAAGTTCAAGGACCTAGTTTTTACAATTATTGCTCAAAAATAATTAATTGATTAAATAATTAAACCTCCAAACTTAGGGAAATTTAATTAAAAATTAATTAATTAAAAAAAATTAACTTAGACTCAACGGAATTCCGCGAAACTTTCTAAGATGTCTTGCATGGTCATTTACAATGATTTCCTATAATAGTTACCAAAAGATAAACCCACTAGAACGTCATTTGGAGGAATTATTGCAAGTGTGAGGGAAAAACTCAAGGGAAATCAATAAGGCTGAAAAGCCCAATTGATAACTTGAGGATAAAAAACCCTCAGTGAAAGGAACTCTCCCAGTGAACCAATCCCAAGGTAACCGACCTAGACATGACTCATGCAAACCTATTACATTATTAACCCACGCAGGGGTGCGGAAATTCCAATTACAAAAAGAAGTGTTGGGGCCAAACCATGCCCTGTAGAACCAAAGTCTTCGACAAATTTGCATCTGATGATGCATCTCTTCATGGCACATGGAGTTGACCACCTGTGTTGGAGAGGTAGTCAACAGAGTGGATGTACTTAAGTGAGGTGGAGAGAGAGGCGCATGGGATAAGAAACAATGTGTGGAAAAGGAGGGATAGTAAAGAAAGGGTGTGCATGAGTAAAGGAAAACACATGCACACATGGTAAATAGAGGTGAATGAGGGCGTGAGGGAAAAAAGGGATTAAGTGGAGAAAAAAGGAATTAATGTGCTAGAAAATAGAAGTAAGTAGGAAAAAGGAATTAATGTGCTAGAAAATAGGAGGTAAAAAGGGAGGCGCATTAAATGCTAAAAAATAGGAAAAATGGAGGCTCATTAGGACAATGTGCTAGAAAGTAGGGAGAGAGAGGAGTTAGGCTAAGAAATAGGGAGACAGAGGATGCTAATTAATAGGGAAAATGGAGGCACATTAAGACAATGTCCTAGAAATTAGGGAGAGCTGGAAATTAGGAAAAAGGTAGGCACATTAAGACAATGTGCTAGGAAATAGGGAATAGGGAGGCACCTTAATGCTAGAAAATAGGGAGAGAAGGATGCTAGGAAATAGAGAGAGGGAGGCACATTAAATGAGACAATGTACTAAGACTTAGGGAATAATACGCATGGAAAAGGAGATATGCGTATGAGTAAGGAATAGGGGGCATGAGGAAAAATAGGAATAATGCGTGAGAAAAAGGAGTTAAGAAAGGGAAAGTCTATCTTTTGTCGAATCAAACGCGTAAATTTATCATGTGTACCAACTCGTCTTTTACGCATGTGTAAAATGTCCTCAAGCAAAGCACCCAAGTTGGCCATATGTCACCCTCTGAAACTCCCACATGTCGAAATCTGAACCTACCACTTGTACATGGAAACCACGCCTACTAAATATAGCCCTGCTAAACATAGACATGCCAAAAATAGTAGTCACCCTAAAAATAGGAAAACGCCAAATATGTCCGAGACCACTGGGAGACCACTGCCAAATATAGTATGTCTAAAAATAGATGCTGCTAAAAGTAGAATCTTGCTGCATGTCAATGATATCATACTCATCAGATTCGATGCTTTATGTGGATTCCAAATATGCAATTAGAATCGACATGCAAGGCCTAAAACTCCACCTGCTAAAAATAGTAAGTCCTTGCATGTCACTCAAAATAGGCTCATCGGAATCGATTTTATATAAGGAACCCAAATATATGCTCGGAATCACCATCTGAACCCTAGATCTCCAACTGCTAAAAATAGAAAGTTGCATGCATGTCCCCTGAAGAAGGCTCACTGGATCCAAAATCTTGCAAGGACCTAAATTGTATAATCAATATCACCATGCAGGGATCTGATCTTTGCCTCCTCAAAAATAGGGAATATACTAAAAATAGACATTTCTCTCTGTCCATGAAATGCTGTGAAAAATTTTGTCTCTGAAATAAAGAACCCTATCTGACCAATCCTGTACCTGGTGGGAAACAACTCTGGCTCAAAAAACACAACTATCTCTAGGAAAATCTCTAAATGCCAACCAAAAATGAACATGCTAGCTCTTAACCCTCAGGATTTTCAAGGGAGAAAATCCAAGGGTTAACTCTGTAAAGAATCCGGAAATATAATTAGAATCACCCTCTGACCCAACGATCTCCACCTGCTAAAAATAGAAAGTACTCACATGTCATCCGGGAAAGGGCTCACTGGACTCAAAATGTCACTAGGATCAATATTGTATGCTCAAATATGGCATGCGAGTCTCCGGACACCGTCTCCTAAAAAGTAGGAAACCTGCTAAAAATAGCAAATTAGCAATCTCTCTCTAATCCATGGAAAATTGTGCTAACTCTGTCTTTGAAGCAAAAAGCACCACTACATTGATCCTATACCTGCCTTTTATGGTAACAAACCATTAGCTCACACAAATGCTCAATCTTGGTCAACTATCTGAATGCCAGCCAAATATGACACGCTGGCTCTTAACCTTCTGGATCTCCAAGTGAGAAAATCCAGGGGTTAACAAGCCCTAAAGACAAAAATTTCACATACGTCGTGCCAATCTAATCTCATTAAAAGAGACCCTGACCAAATCCATTGAAGAGATATCATCATGCAAGAAACCTTTGATTGATCTCCTCCAACATTCTAGGCAGGTTCACAATTCCCAATCCATGTTACAACACCCTAGGCAATGTCACAACTCCCGATGCATGGTTCACAACTCCCAATGCACCTGTCACAACTCTAAATGCAAGTCACAACTCCCAATGCAAGGGACACAATTCCCTAGGAAACATCTCCTCAAAATCTGAAATGTATATGTCATGAAACCAACAAATGGGAGAAGTTGAGCACTTTCCCAATGATCATGATCAAGTGCCAAAACCAAAACCCTAGGTTGCTCCATCAAAACATCAAGTTTCATGCATGAAATCCACATGGCAAGAGGGCAAGCGCTCTATGAAGTAGTTGTCTATTGCATCAAACATCATTATAGGAGCATAATAGACACTTCAAGTGTTAGGGCGTTCCTCCACAAGAGCCATATCTCTTCATACCATATCAATCACTAGATCTCCATACAAATGTGCAAGAAATATATCATGATACCAAGATAGCTCATGTAAGGCAAAGTGCAACCATCATCATCAAGTATTTTGATCCAAAAGGCATGCAATATGAAGAGCACCAATAGATGGACCATCTACCAATAACATAGCATCAAAGAGCATGCCACCATTATCCATATGAGAATCAAGTGCAACCATGAAGAGAGAAACAAGCACCAAGACGATTTACCGCATAATCCACTCAGGTTCATCAGCATCCCAATATGCCACCCTGAAAATCTTGTCATGTGATGAAAATCACAAATTTACCTCTCATGCAATATGAGGGGTAATAAGCACCAATCCCCTCTATGTACCTCGTTAACCCCTAACCACTAATTAGGCATGTTAAGCTTTCTACCTCATTTTAACACATGGTTAGCCAATTTCATCAAAGTTGGAGGTGGTTGACATGAGAAACAACTAGGTGGATGGACTTGTATCCACCAGTAGCACCAAGCCCTAGGGCTGATATCCTTGGAGGATTGAGGCAGAGGCCAAAGGAGGAGACAAACAGTGTTATTGATGATAAGGATCCCAATATAAGGGATGATTTTGATGATGTGTAGTTATTTGCGGTAGCATGATGGTTTTTGGACTCTAGAGGCCACTTAGAGCCTTAATGATAATGTATTTTGTTTCAAATATGTATCACAGTTAGTGCCATCTTGCTATATTCACCCTTAGATGATATATCCATGAGCAAGATTTGCATATTTGGTGTCTAATGGTTTGGATATATATATATATATATATATATATATATATATATATGTGTGTGGTGGAGGGCGGAGACCAAGAGGTTTGTTATGGAGGAGGCACCTGAGTGGTTACATAAGGAGCAAGGACAAGGGCAAAGATCTCTATATATATGTGGTGGAGGGCGGAGACCAAGAGGTTTGTTATGGAGGAGGCACCTGAGTGGTTACATAAGGAGCAAGGACAAGGGCAAAGATGAGACTGAGAATGAGGATGTTGATGTGCCAGCCTCAACACCACTCTCTACATAGAGTGAGACACCCACCAATGGTCATGCGTCTCCAGCTACAAGACTTCTTCTATGAGAGAAAGTGTCATTCCTTTGCCCATAAAAGGGATATAGGGAATCAGTAGCTAGCTTCTAGACTAATCATTGTAAATGACTCATGATGATGAGATACATTTATTATATATATGATGTAATTTTGTATTTATTAGTCTTGAATGGACAACTATTAGGATTTGGTATTGAGAGTTAATGTTTGAACTTTGAATTATCATTTGGCATCCACTACATCATATATATATCAGTGTTTTCTCCATATTTATGTGCCAAATGTGTTTATTTGATGTTGCTGTGGGTTTGTATTTTTTTTTTAAATTTGAAAAAAAATGAATTTATTTTGTATTTTTTAATGTTTGTCGTGGTTTGCCAATTTTTTCAGCGATTTTTCCAATGTCGGTGTTTCCAGACCCTCGGCGATTTTGCCAATGCCGATGTTTTCAACAATGCACTGTACAGTGTCTAAACGATTGAAGTCCTCCATATACATCAGTCATCTATGTTTTATTGCCATTACTATTTTCTAGGATTAAGTAACATGAACTTCATTTTTATCAATCCCATGTGAACCAGGTTGATAAGTATTAGATTCAGTAACAAATTTTATCCAATGACAATTGGACACACAATCAATATGTCAGATTATTCACCAAGAAGTAATCTCTCTAAATGCATGTTCTTAGCATAAATATCTCACCTTCTTTTCGCCATTTTCCACTTCTCAATGTCCAGAGCATCCATTCCCACATAAAGGAAGATAAATGTTTCAGCGATGAATGACATTGTTGCAAATGCATGCCTGTAATCATTACAAATTGGGGTAATCCATAAAAAACCAGAAAAATAAGTCTAAAATTTGGCTAGCATCCTTGATTTGCCAAAAGCTAAACATGCAATTAAGAAAATAAAGGACTGTTTGCAAGGTTCCTTGTTTTCTTCTATTGGTAATGACAAACAAAACATTCAGGGTGTACTTGGTGGTAATCCTTGAGCTTTCTGTCACATTATGCCAAGTGTAGTGAGACATTACAATGCCGCAGAAGAAAACAGTCAAGATCCCACTCAGGTAAAACAGCTGCACACACATAAATAATGTCAAATCCCAGTTTTATTGAAAGACACAATAAGTTTTCTCAGATCCTAAACCTACAATAGAGTAGATATCAATCAAGCCTTTTTAAGTTAACATAAATGTATGCTTACCTCAGCAAGCATGTATGAGAGATAAGACATGAGTATCATAATTGCTACTTCACGATCAGTAGAGTGCCTGATCACATTATCAATGTCCATTAAATAATAAGTAATAACAAAAAAACAAGAAAATGATTGACCAAGTAACTGAATTTTTAGCTGTGAATTTCAAACAGAATGGAAGACGTGAACCAAAATTTTCATCTTGAATATATTGGCCGATATCAGTCAAAGGCCACCAACAAGAGCTGAGAAATACTAGAAGTGAGTGGAAGAAGAAAAGATTAAAATGAATTGAATATGAGAATAAGGACACCCAAAATGGTTCACTTGTTTTCAGTTATATGTTTGTGAATAAAAATAAGTTCGGACTCAAGCTAACTAAGAAGATGCAGAGGAAGAAAGCATAAATACAGGGCATGGAAAAAGTAGTCCTCTTGCAAACAACCTTCCAAAGTACAAAGCTTTGATGATGTATGCACTTAGAAGCCCAGCCTGCAATATCATTAGAATGCATCAAGACTCAATAAAAATGATTGATTAAAGCAGCAAAAACTATTCAAGCAACATTTTGAAGTTTATATCAGGATATGACTTACTCCAATCCCCAATGCAGTGCTTGTCAGAAAGAGATAAACAAAGTTACCAAACAGTTGCAGTGCAGTGCTGCCATCAATATGAGTGAGGTCAAAGTTATGAACTGCATTGAAAAGGACAATAGATGTGGCATCATTCACAACACCTTCACCAAATACCAGACTGTAAAGCAAAGGTGTCTCATCCTGACTCAGAATCTGCACCACAACACCATTGAAATTTAGTTTTCCGAAGAAATGCCAGACCACAACAATGGAATTATTGACTACAAAGAAATCAGGCCCCTAGACAGACCATTACATGTCAACAATGATAGAATGAAAAAGACAGTAGTTAGAATGTTGTTATCCCTCTTTAACACCAAAGAAATTCAACAATTTTTTAATCAAAACATGGACTGCAATCAACCATTTGGCTGCCCAAGTCAACACTTGATCTGTAAACTGTCAAAATTTCAACCCTGGGTAAATTACTTCCTTATGATCTCAAACAAAAAATTACTTGCTGAATTTTAAACAGAAAATTCAGACCATAGAATAATTACATACTAACTGGAAATTAACAGGAAATTAAACAGCGGAAGCACACAGAAAATTTCTTCCCTTCAAATATCATCTTTTCATTAAAAATTACTCAAAGCTTACAAGGGCTCCCGAACTGAGAAAATAGCTCACTGAGAAAAGAAATAAATTACAGCAAAAAAACTGGTTGTTCTGGCCCTGCTGAAGAAAACCCTCTGCCCTGATCTTCTGCCCACGGTTGTACAGCTGCCTGCCGTGGCCCTGATCTGCTGCTGTATGGCCTGTCCTTGGCTGTATGGCCCTCCAGAAAATTTTCTGGCTGCTGAGTTATTCTTCCTCTTACTGCACTGCTTATTCTCTCCTTCTTCAAACTGGGCAAAACTCCTTCTTTGCTCTCTCTGTGTATCAAACACTTTGTGAGTCACTGACTCTCTCTGTCTTATATCTTCTCCTTTCACATTGCCTTCATTTTATAATAGAGTTTTGACCGAATCTAACATAACCATTGATGACTAAGTCTCCAAAACCCTAATCTATCAACAAGATTGACGGTTGAGATTAAGTCCAGATCAATGGTCAAGATTCATCTAATTTACAAATGTAATCACTCAATTAATAAAAGTCTCTTCACTTTAATAATTAACTTTAATTAAAGTGAATTACAAAGGTCCAAAAGGACTTTTGGACGACTTCCACGCGTCTGACACTAGACATGTGTGGAAGTTCTTGTCCGATGCTAAAACATCAACATAAACTGTCGTGTATAATCCACTAGAACAGTTCATCACAACAGATCTTCTAATATTCTGAAATATTTTATTATGCAGGTTTATTATTTCCTTAGATCTCAGATTTATTATCACTAGCTTATTGCTCAAATTTATAAAAATAACTAAAATACGAAAATGAAAGAACAAGCAAATGAACACACCATCCACAGAAATGAACACGATGTATCTTGGGAAACCCCATATGGGAGAAAACCTAGCTAGAAGTTGAAGCTTATGCTTTGCTCTCTTTTCTTCAGTCATGAAAATGCAAATACAAAGAAAGAGGCACTCACTATGGAGTTGCCTAGAACACAGTGGCCAGAATGGCTGCTACAGAATCTTCTTCCTCCTCTGTTATGCTCTCAAATCCCACTCCTAGATGCTCTGCTCAACTATGGAACAAGTACAATGCTAAAAGAATGGAATCCCCACTCCTCCTAGCGGGCCCAATATTTAACATAGTTTGATAGTTGTCTAGGGTTAGGGTTTTTGCATACCTCGACCCTCAATTAGTGTTAGGGTTTTGGACCTTCTAGAATCTTCTTGAAAGTCCACATGTGACTAATGGAGGCTGATGTGGCATCCACTCGATACCATGGTGGTAAACAACATAGGTCAACTTGCGGGGGGCATAACTTTCGCATACGAACTCTGATTGAGGTGATTTTCGCACCATTGGAAAGGTCTCGATGTGTAGAATAGCATTGAGGGACTACAAGCTATGCTAACAAAGTTTTGACCCCAAAAAGTGTCGTTTGATTCCTCAAAATGGCTCTAGAAGGTTCTAGACCCCAAATCTCCAAGCTAGGACCTGCCATTAAAATGGGCCCTACAAGTCGATTCCTCTAATTCTTAAACCCAAAAAGTAACAAAATAGATGAAAAATAGTATAATGATCCATTCTGGATCATACCTCCCCATTTAGGGAGATTTGGTCCCCTAAAGCTTTTACTAAATGAAGTGAGAAAAAATTTCCTCTACCTTCTCCCTAGAGTACCATTTTGCCTTGCCTGGAAGTTGTCCTTTCAACCCGATATGCCAAAAGGTCATGCTACCCCTATTTGGTAGTTATGGACTTCTTCTACAAAACTATATCGTTCGCCAACTCTGCCTAAATTTCTGGTGTTAAGTCCCCTATGGTAAGTAGGCCCCGCTCCTCAATTTCCTAATCCAACATGGAGGACTCATAAAGTGAGATTTTTCACATTCACTACTGAATAAATGTGCATATATCGGGGTAGAATGAGTCTATAGGAATTGTTATCCACCCAGTTGCACTAGATGGACTTGTAGTTGAGCCGCCAAAGACTGAGCAATCTATTGCTCAGAATTCAGTGTTCAGAAGTTCAGTCAATCTATTTGACCAACCTTTTTCCACATTTCCATACCCTACGGGGAATTGGAATAAAATGCCTTAAGCATGTGATTTTTGTAAAAGGCTTAGCCACCCAAAGATTAGACACTAGTACTTTACTCTAGAGTGTTTTGTTTACTTGCTAATTATATTTTGCTCTTTAAACGATTTATAAATTTCGCATTTTTTTCACTCAATAACCTCCAAAGTTGGTGTAATTGTACTAGCAGATATGACTTGGGGAGTGTTTTAAGTCTAGAGTCCTATGTATATAACTATGCTAAGCATTATCCTAGAGTCTCATGGAAATGTGTTAAGTCCCCCTTAGGATTTTTTTTTATTTTTTGAGTTACTAAAAAAATTTCCGTAAAACAGAAATTTTTAGTTGTAATTTGAGTATGTATTAAAAAAGTGGTGTTAGGAGGCATTATATGCCTTGGGGGTTGATCCAGGTGGATATCAGTGGCCACCCACCTTTTCCAACTGGCTCAAAACAGTTTTTTGGCAATTTTGGTAATTTACTATTTTTAGCAGTTTTTAACTTACGAGGCCATTTTGAGGGCCTAAATGAAGGTTTTTTGGGATCGAGCTTCTCAATGATAGTCGAAGGCTATGATTGAGCCCCCTAAATGAATCTCCTCGACGATACCTTTCCAACGAGCTATAGTGCGCCCCAAACAGAGATCGTATGCCAAAGTTACGCCCTCGAGAAGTTGATACACCAAACTACCCAAAACGGGGTCCACAAAACTGTTGGTTTTTCATCTTCCGGGGTTAGGGTTTTGGATTTTCTTTATGATAAAAAGGGCTTTGGAGGCTAATTGTAAAATGATCTTCTTGCAAATGCGAGTAGCGGACACATCTCTTCTCAGAGATAAGCTGCCACCATTCTAGCGAGTCTTTCACTCTGTATTTTTACAGTCTTTGTACATTTTCGCTCATTAATAGAAAATTGTGTATTATTGTATCTCTATTTTTATGGTTGTATCTCTGATATATTTTTGTTATATTATTGGATATCCGAGATATCTCTGTACATTGCTTTATCATATCTATGCTCTCATTTCGTGTTGAAAATAAACCGGATCAGGGGTGCTCATTTTTGGACCTAGAGCACCCACTTTACCTAAGTACCCACTTTTGTGAGTAAAATTAGTAATTATAATCACTAAAAAGTTAATTTTCCTCACAAAAGTCAAAAAGACATAAAAAAAAATCAAATAAAATCAGCAAACCTACAATTTAGGAAACATGTCGGGGACATGTTTCCTCTTGTCTTGAGTCATGGAGAGAGGTGGCATAACCTACTCAAGTGATAGGCGACTTAGATTGGGTGTTTAACATGTGTGTGAGTGGATGGTGGAGATCCCAAAGAAGAGGTGCACACCTCTCCCTTGAGGTGGTGCACTCTCAAGTGGGGATGTCAATCCCAAGGATTAACTCGCCCTTCTTCAACCAACCACTTGCTAGGTGTCACTCCCTTGCTATTTGGCATATGGGAGAAGTAGAAGCTCACTCCACCTCTTCTTCCACTTGTCCTCACTCATGAAATGCACCCCCTACATGTGTCACACGCACTTTGCCTTGGAATTGTCACCCAAAAGGCTATAAAGAAAGGTCGACCTCTCCTCTCTTAGCTAGTTGGAGCCATTGGAGGACTGCTATTGTAATCTATCTTCATTATTGGAATAAAAGGCTTTGGAGGCAAATTTAGTGTGGATCTCATGTGTGGATGCTCATTGTCATGTACCAATCTATGAGGTGAAATTGTTTTAATTCATTACACTTTCAATTTGTTGAATGTAGCTTTGATCTATTAAACTTGTTTGTTTTCTTAGATCAATTGTCCTTCTTTTAACAAGATCTACTAAGCTTGCTTGCATTATTAAGTTTTGTTAATTCTCATATGTAATCAAAGAATTCATGTTTTATTGTTTGATTAACATGCTTTCTAGATTTCATATGTAAAGGACACTACTATTTGACATTGTGTTTATAAGTGTTTTGAAGCTTGTAGGATCTCATACTTGAAGAGAGGTGGAGCTTGCTTGCATCCTCTTCATCTTCAAGATTTATAAGTGTTTTGAAGCTTGTAGGATCTCATACTTGAAGAGAGGTGGAGCTTGCTTGCATCCTCTTCATCTTCAAGATTCATAAGGACATAGCCCCTCTTTCCTCTACCAAGAAGACTCCATTTTGCCCAAGCATCCCAAGGGTTTCAAAGCATTTCTTCTCATCTCCTTCTCAAACAATCTAAACTTCTCTTTTGGGTTATTTTAAATACTTGCAAAGTAAAGTTTCATTTTAAAGGAATATCTTAAGATTTCTTTTGCTTTGCATAGTAAAGCAAGTAGATTAGATCACTCTTTAATCTAGTTTGCAATCTACTTTTAGCTTCATTCTTTTTCAGAAATTCTTTCAAGGCTAAAGGTAGTTTCAATTTGTAAAAGGTTAAAAGTCATATCTAGGCATCTCCATAATATTACTTACTGTTTTGGGACAGCAAGTAATATCATAGAGAAAAGTCCTCTTATTTCTTGTTTTACTTAGCTCTAGTTCCCCTTTTTAGTGTAGTTTTACTTAGCTATTTTTTCTACAATTTTGTATATTTATTATTGACTAACACATTTTTGTAGGGTCTTCCAATAGCATTTTGGGCATCTTTTTCCCCAATTAACTTGCTGTTTTTGCAGGTTTGGTGAAACGACAAGGGGGAACACTGCCCGAATTTTGAAGATTTGAAGCCTCAAGAACCCCCAAAAGTACCTTACACTTGTACAAAACTTTGAAAAGGATTGTAAACCTTACCAATCCATTTCTATAAGGATCCCAAGTCTCTAAAATAGACCTTTGTAACCAAGTTAATAAAATAAGTGAGCCAAGGGAGGCCTCACTTTTTGTTTTCCCCTCGAGGGGGTTGGTGTTGTGGTTTTGGGAATTTTCGTTTGATATTCTTTCTTTTGCTTAAAAGTTCAAACAATCTTACATCTAAAGAATAAGCTAAAATAAATCACAATTTTAGATTTAGTTTCCTTTTTACAAAGTAGAAAACTAGTTGCTAGTTTAGTTTTCTTTTATTTCTGCAATTTCAAGTTGGCAAAATAAACATGTCCCCTCTGCTCCTCGCAAGAGGCTGGTGAGTGAGGACTTTAGTAATTAAAAAACATTTACTTTTTAGTACTTTGATTTTTGTTTAAAATAAACCTTCCCCTCAGCTCCCGGTGCTTGTTCCTGACCCTTCCAGTTGTGAGCTTGCCTCGATCTTCTGGGAGTAAGTTTCATACACGTCGGGCTGATAAGTGTGGAGTAGTTATAATAGGACAATCTCAAAAGAGGACGATTGTTTGGCTCAAAGAACCACCTAGGGGGAGTGTGTTAAGTTTCACGGAACTGCTCGGGCTTGTTCCCCTCCGTGTTGGACATCCGGCAGCCCTAGTGGGCTTGTTGGTGAAACCATTGGGTTTCGGCAAGTTCTCAGCAAATCCTTGAGCTAAAGGAATAACCTATCTAGAGGCCAAATCTAGCATAGTTTGCTTTATCATTACAGTCTCTTTTCAAAGCAAATAAAATTTACCTCATTAATCTACCTTAAAATCTCAAAGACAAATTTTCATTAAGCACTCGATACTTTCAAACTACCCACAATCTCTTTAAGGCACTGGTCTCATTATTTTACATACACAAAGCCATTTACTTCAAGTATATTTATTCCTCAAGCACTGGTTATTATATCTTGAAGTATTTCCTTTATTTACTTGCACCATATCAAAGTTATCTTGAGTATCCTTTTTATGCAAGTATCTCTTTATGTATATGTGATTGTGGTGAATGAAAGATATATGCTCTTAGAGTAGATTTACTTTATATTTTGTCTTTTGCAATAAACTCCTAGAATACTATTTTGCTTAGATTTAGTTCCAAGCCTTAGTATATTTGATTTAGGGACTACCCCTTGGCTTCGCTAGGAGTTGTCTTAGACGGAGGAGTCAAGGATCGGGTGACAGCACCTTGACTCGAGACTTGCCCCCAAGGACACACTAAGTGGATTGAAGATTTATTCCATGTTACCCAAGTGTGTATAAAGGCGACAACAGGCATTATCACCCACCTTATCCAATACCTCAAAAAGGCCACACTGCAGAGCCTTGATCTTCTTACCAAGAACCTATAGACTTTTCTTTGTTCAGCTACAACCAAACTCTGTCTCCCACCTTGAATGTTTTCTCAAATTTTGTGTTGATGATGTCAGGCCTTGTACTTTTCTTGTGACTTCTTCAACGTCTCCTGTACTTACAAGTGGATCTACCTAATCTTTTCAACAAATTTCTCCACTTTCAATGCTTCTCTTATGACATCTTCCCTCACTCCTTGCTTTCCATATACAACATCCAAGGGAAAAGGCGGCAAATACCCAAAGCAAGTTTCAAAAGGGGGCTTACCAGTACAAGTATGGACTGCTCTGTTATAAGAGTGTTGAATATAGATCAGATTTTTATCCCAGGACTTTGGATGCTTCTGATTGTAACCCCTCAAAAGTTGAACCAATGTCCTCTTGACTACTTTTATCTATCCATCTGTCTATGGATAGAATTTTGTAGATCTCTTCAACTTGGTGTCCATCTTTTCCCAAAGTGTAGTCTAAAAGGCACTGAGAAATTTGGTATTCCTATCTGAGATGATGCTCCTTGGTATCCCAAAGTGCACCCAAACCTGTTCAGAGAACATGTCTGTTGCTTCTTGTCATTTGATGGTCTTTTTACAAGGCATAAGAATGCACATCTTGCTGAACATATCAACTACCACAAATAGATAGCCATGTCCCTTTCTGGTTGTTGGTAAACCACCCACAAAATCCATGGAAATGTTTCCCAGGGTTGATTGGGTACAGGTAATGGATGGTATAAACCCTGTTTTCTATTACTGGGCTTGCTAGTACAACAAAGTATGCATCCTCTAATATACTGAGCTACACCTTCTTGCAATTTGGGCCAATACACATACATTTGTGAACTAGCAACTATCTTCCCAACACCAAAATGTCTTGCAACCTTGGAAGTTTGAGCCTCTTTGATAAGATACAATCTTTCACCTTTAGGGACACAGAGTTTTTCTACCTTGTATAGCAACCCATTATGGAGATGATATTCAACCTTACCGTCACCTTATTCTACACGAATTTGGCCCTGTAGTTGTTAAAAGTTAAAACACCTCTTTAAAGTCCTCATCTTCTGTGTATGCCTCTTTGTATGCATCATGGGTAAAAGTCTCTATGTGCATAAGAGTTCCCAAAGCTGTAATCCTGGATGTGGGTGGCCTTGAAAGCATTTATGCCAACTTATTAGTGTTTCCCTTCCCTTCTTATATTTGATGACTAGATGAAATTGTTGCAAAAACCCAATCCACTTGTAGTGTTTGGTTTGTTGAAGCTTACTATGGGCCTGCAAATACTGCAATGGTTGGTGATCAATGTGGATAATGGTTTCCTTGTCCATCAGATAGTGCTTCCACTTATTAATAGCTTGAACTAGGGAATAGAGTTCCTTATCATACATAATATAGGGTAGTTCAAAAGTCCCCCATGAAACATCTCATAATGATAGCATGTCGACTTACCTCCTTGCATCAAGACCACTCCCATAGCATATCCACTTGTATCTGTCTCCAATACGAAGGGATTCTATAGATTTGGCAATGCAAGGATTGATGCTTGATTGATCTTTCATTTCATCTCATCAAAAGCTTAATGTTGACTCTTTCCCCACTATTGGTTATGGCATGGACTAGCGCAGCTACCGCTGAAAAGGATGCTATGAACTCCCATAGGTACTGTGTTGCCCCAACAAAGATCCTAACTTCAATGACATTGCTAGGAACTGGCCACTTGAGGAAGGCCTTCATCTTCACGAAATCTATCTTAAGTTCCCCTCCATTGATCACGTACCCCAAATACACCAATGATTATTGAGCAAATTCACATTTCTTAAGGTTAGCCCACAGCCAATGCTTTTTCAAAGTCTCTAACACCAGCATGAGATGTGAGATGTTCTCTTCCCAGGTAAGGGTATAAACCAATATGTCATCCAAATACACCTTTACGAATGAATCTAAATAGGGATGCAATACATCATTCATCAATCACATAAATGTCATTGGTGTATTACATAAACCAAAAGGCATGACCACCCATTCATACAGACCTTGCTTGTCTTGAGGGCAATCTTCCAGGTGTCTTCTTCGTTAAAGCATACCTAGTGGTATCCCTATTTGAGATCCAACTTGGTGAAGTACTTGGCATGCTGCAAATGGCCAAACAAATCATCGATCTTGGGCAAAGGGTACCAATTCTTGAGTGTGATCTTGTTCAAAGATCTATATAGTCGATACACATTCGCCAAGTCCTATCCTTCTTGGGTACTATGATGATAGGTGACCCACAAGGTGAGGTGTTTGATCAAATTACTCCCTACTCCAGCAACTACTACAAATGTTTCTTCACTTCATCTACCTCCACAACAAGCTGTCTATACAGCCCAATATTTGGTAATGTAGAGTCGGGCAACAATTGCATCTCGTGCTCCACTTCCCTATTAGGCAATAACCCTTTAGGTTCCTCGAACACTCCTTTATACGCCTGCAATAACTCCTCCAACTAACATTTCTACTCTTTAGTACATCCCTCTAGGGATGCCTTTACTCTTACCAATTCATGACCCAATTGATTCTCTCTTAAAAAAAGCAATACATAACTAGAACTGACCAATTTTTGGCTTGGTTGGTGTTGATTTTTCTATGAGCTCTATAGTCGATWCACATTCGCCAAGTCCCATCCTTCTTGGGTACTATGATGATAGGTGACCCACAAGGTGAGGTGTTTGGTCGAATTACTCCCTACTCCAGCAACTGCTGCAAATGTTTCTTCACTTCGTCTACCTCCACAACAAACTGTCTATACAACCCAATATTTGGTAATGTAGAGTCGGGCAACAACTGCATCTCGTGCTCCACTTCCCTCTTAGGCAATAACCCTTTAGGCTCCTCGAGCACTCCTTTATACGCCTGCAATAACTCCTCCAACTAACATTTTTGCTCTTTAGTACATCCCTCTAGGGATGCCTTTACTCTTACCGATTCATGACCCAATTGATTCTCTCTTAAAAAAAGCAATACATAACTAGAACTGACCAATTTTTGGCTTAGTTGGTGTTGATTTTTCTATGAGAAAGGTTAAGCATGAAGTTCATTCCATTTTTGTATTTAACTTAACCATAAACAATAATGTTGCAGCAACGAAGATCACAAGAAGAAACACCATGCACAAGAACACAAGAAGTATCCTGGGAAACCCTTCTCAACAAAGGAAGAAAACCCAGCCAAAATCCTTTGCTATATTCTTCAAGAGAAAGACATTCACCACCAATAAAACTTAGCACACAAGAGGGTGATCAAACCCTAGAAGACTAGCGCCCAAGAGAGGTGCGCACTTTTCCAAAGAAGGTGTACTTGCTGAAATTTCCAAACTCACATGAAAGATATGATTCCTCAATGTGGAATTCACCTTTACTTATACTAGATTGAACCTGTCAACAGAAGTGTCTATTGGCACAACAAGGCCAACCTCACTAGCTCATAATATAATTAATATTAACCAGATTAATTATCTTTTACATTAATTATTAATCACATTAAGGTGGGGTCAACCTGTACCCTTTACATTACAATTAGGGTTACAGCCAGGTCTGACTCTTGAACAATATATCAAGGGATCTTATACACCCACTAGTGCTCATCCACTAGGGGCACATCCATAGGGATGTCCATATCTCTGGCTCACTGCATTACACAGAAGAACCACTTCTTCACTAGTGCTTAGCCACTAGGATCACGTTCACCTATGCTCGTCCACAGACACGTCCACTCAACAGATCTTCTTTCCCACTGCATTACACAGGAGAGTCATCTGGAGTTTCTCATCAACTCTTTTGCTCAGAGGAGGCTAATACATCATCTTCATTTCTGTTCTCATGACGATGCACCCAGCACTTTGGGATTTCACACGTTCACCTTGTGCTCAACCACAGGCACGTCCAACTCTGCAGATCTCCTTTCTCACTGCGTTACACAGGAGAATCATCTGGAGTTCTTCTCAACTCTCTGTAAGGAGGAGGCCATCTCTACGTTCCAGCTCTGTCTCAGATAGGAACCACACACCCCTCTCAAGGGCTTCTCTCAAGTTTGTAAGCTGGAGAATGTCTCACGTAGCTGCAATCATCAACAGTTGGCACTTACCAGAGAGATCATTGACTTACCTTTGTGTGTGTTGATGATGTAAGATTTTCCATCCTTGATCAAATGATATCAGTTTTCTCTCCTCATGAAGATCACATCCCTCATATACATGTAGGGGCTCCTAAACACTACACCACACACATCAATGGGTATTATATCTAACTCTACTTCATCAATAAAATCTACACCTGTAGCAAACTTGATTTTACACTGCTTTGTGACCTTTAGCTCTGCATCCTTGTTTACCCGTCCCAATGGATATGTGCTAGGATGATCATGAACTTCCCACCCAAGCTTGCTAACCAGATCATCTTCTATAGGGTTTGCATGTGAATTGAAATCGAATAGAGCATCTATCTTGGTCTTTTTGACATGGATTTTAATATGAAAAAAAAAATTCATCTCCTCCTCTTCCTTGTGATGAAGGCTACTCAGATTCACCTCCTTCTACACTGAGGTGCAAACAATCTTCTCATCCACATCCGAGTTGCTCTCTACCAAGTTGCTTGAATCCATGGCTAGTAAGTTCTTCTTCTTCGCATCCTTCTTACAGTTCTTTGGATTTAGCTCTGGATGTAGCTTCAAACACTTATCTTCAGTGTGACCATCGATATTACAATGGTTGCAGTGGTTGTTTGGATCCTTTCACTGATATGCAGTAGCTGTCGTTTTCTTGTCTCTTCCTTTTCACTTCTTCTTCCCCTCCCTGGAAATATCTTGGTGATCATGTTTAGAGCCATTTCGCTACCCTTTCTTATGGCCTATGTTCTCTAGGTATTGCACTTGCACACAAGCCTCATCAACGATCCTTTCACAAATGATCCAACATGACTTGCTTTCACAAATGACTATGTAGACCCCCCAGATACTTAAGGAGTATGTCTGGGTTCTTGGAGGAGATACCCAACATGATCACCATTTTCCTGAACTTGGTGGTGTACTCTTGAGTCCTTAGACATCGTGTTCGTGTTCGTGTTCGTGTTCGTGTTCGTGTTCGTGTTCGTGTTCGTGTTCGTGTTCGAGTTCGAGTTCGACAATCTTGAAATTCGAAAAAAGTTCGCCATGCAAAAAATAGTGGATAAAATTCGCCATTAAGTTCAGCAACTATATATATGTGTGTGTGTGTGAGTGTATGTATTGTTAAATTAATCAATTCACAGATTTTTATCAAAAATTTTATATATAGCAAATTTATACTCATTTAAAAAAACATATATATAAAAGTAATATATAAGTTTATATTAATATATAAAATTTACATAATAAATATTAAATTTATATAAATATCATATAAATGTAATTAATTAACATAGCCCAGGATTTAGTTAATTTAGCTATTTTTAAAATAGTCGAGCAATAGCTACCACAGGCATCCCGTCGTCCATTATTATGGCGGCTTCATCAACCTAGGCGTGACTACGTTAGTCACTATGGGCTTCTCCAAAGTAGAAATGACACGATCTGGCTAGGGTTCACGTTCAAAAATTGTTCCACAGTGTCATTACCTCAACTAAACTAGATCGTCCTATTAGAAATAATAGGTATGCTCGTTTAACCATAGACAATATAGAAATATTGTCACCCAACCATAGGTCGAAGCCACCCCGGAGCACCTTAACCTTGACAGAGAATAATTCTGGAAGCAAACCCTAGGCCTAATAGCCAATCAATGTAGCGTACCTCTCTCTAGAGCTAGTGCACTAGGCAGAAAGTCCAAACCATAACCAAGAGAAAGTCCAAGCCTAAAACCGAAAATACAAGTTGCAGTAGCTGCAATTGCTGCAGCTACTCTCCAGACTTGCGCACTTACTAAATTTATGCAGTGCGCACTAGATTTCTACAGTTGCAAGCTATGTGTGTACAAATGAGCTCTGGCATCCTGTATTTATACTACTCTTTCTTAGTTGTCTAGGCCGACTTCTCTTTCTGGAGGCTAAAGACTCAATATTAATTATTTCCTTTAGCCGACTTGTCTTCTAGGGTTATGTCCAATGCTTTAGGGTTTCTTCTTGCTTCCCGGAATATTCTATTCTTGTTAGGGTTACAAGTGGAGGTTAATACCTCCCGCAGCTACCATAATATCAACAGTTAATACCTCTCACAGCTACCATAATATCAACACGTCCTTCCCCGTGCTATGTTGTATTTGAGTTCATAAATACAATTGCCCTTCCCTTCTATACCCCATACCCAGGACTGCTTTCGAATTCTATTTCCTGTATCCCTGCATAATGTGTTCAAAACTGACAATTGGCAGTTTAGTTTATATACCCACCGACACATTCCATCACGACGGAAAGCACATTCGATGGAGGCCCGAGGGCATATTCCAAAGCCATCTAAAACACATAAAAAAATTAGTATTTAAAGAGTTCGTTGATAGGCGAATTTAATGGCTGAACTTCATCGAATTTATGTGGCCTCTCTTCATATCCATCGAATTTCGAACTTTATGGATGAAATTCGGCAAATGCGGTGACTAAGGTGTACTCTTGCACACTCTACCCTTGCCTTCACCTGAAGTGATGCCAATGCATCCACTAGTCCTCTATATACCCAATAGCGTAAAATTGTGACTTGATGAGGGTTTTGAACACCTCCTACTTAGTTACTGGTGGATCACATCCAGCTTAAGTGTCTCCATGTGGTTTTCCCACCAAATTAGTGCATGGCCCTCTAGTTTTAGTCGAGCAAATAAAATTTTCTTCTCTTCTAACTATTGCAACCAATGATTCAACTTAACAGCATCAATCTCACCTAGGTAGGGGTTAATGTCCACTTTTGCTTCTATTTTAAACAGGGGTTGTGAAGGAGTGATGGCACTAGAACTTAGTTGCTTTTCTGGCTCTTTTTTCAACTCATTTTCTAGGTCTTCGCTATCTCTCGGTTTCTCATCTGATCCAACTTTTAAGTTAGAGCCACCAACCTGCCCGAAAGGTCCGAACTTATTCGTCAAAGTTGCCATGAGGAGGGCCATGTTGCGAGAGATATCAGCAACTTGTTCTTCCAGCCTCGCAAATCTCTCTTTTGTTGTATCCTGAGGGTTGTTATGACTAGACTCATCCGCCATAGCTAGGGCTCTGCGACTTCTTAAACCAATTCCTGGATCCTGCAACCTCCCACAAATACCCAAAAGAAACATGTTCTGATACCAATATGATCTGTAAATTGTCATGAATATTCCACCGGAACAGTTTGTCACAATAGATCTTGTAATATTCTAAAATCTTTAATTATGCAAGTTTATTTCCTTAGATCTTAGATTTATTATCACTAGCTTATTGCTCAAATTTATAAAAATAACTAAAATACGAAAAATAAAAGAACAAGCAAATGAACACACCATACACACAAATGAACACAAGATGTATCCTTCATGTATGGTTTAATATGTGGTTGTCCTTTAATTACTCATGGTTGCACGTTATTTACTTGGTTGATCTTGTACTTGTTGTGAGGAGTATCTTTGGAAGAGCCCTCCTTTGATTTTTTGCATATTGAAGTAAATCAATGTGATTAGTTAGAGCATGTTTATAACAGCCTAAGTACATCTCCCATCATACAATTCGAACTCTCCTGATTGTTGATCCTGACTCCATCGCCCATTGGATAGGAACTGGTCTTGGCAATCCACCATTCCTTAAAATTCTAAGTATATCATAAACATCTTTCCTAGGGTTCTCCTCCTTGTGTCAAAGGAGAGTCGGCCTTCTCCCCCTTGTGTCAAAAGAGAGCCGGCCTAAAGTGAGGATGAGTTGTTGTGGAGACAATGGGCAACCTTCCTAAGTGCCTCTAGGGTTGCACTTGGTTTTGGGACTTTGAACATCTTTGAGTGCAGGTCTGGGAGGTAATAGAGCCCAAGAGTTGGTTTGGCATGTTCTTGTGATTGGCATATTTTTCTCTCCGACTTTGCTAGGGCTGAGTTATCTTGGATGCACTTGTTTGGAGGGTTGGTGCACTTGTTCCTTTGCTGTTCATCTAGCACAGTAGGGCTGCCATCTCTGTCTTACTACAGGTTTTTGGGTTGGTTTTTTATTCTGCTCGATCCCCTCTTTGTTTGTGTTCTTAACATGGTATCAGAGCAGGGTGTGAACCTTACCCTTCCTTCTTTCTGTGGGGCTTTCTTCTTAATCTTGCTGGTGTACATTCCAGCCTTATCCATATCCTGAAGAAGACTTTTTGGAGAAGTTTTTGTCATTGCTTTCAGTGTTTTTTGCTGGCTGGAAGGTATCTTTTAAGGTTGTTTTTGCTCCATTTTAAGCACAGATTATAGAGAACCTGTCCATTGATTGGGAATTCAAGCATTTTAGTGTTTTCTATGGTGGCTGTTCACACTGGTTTTCGTGCACCAGCACCTTATTTCACCCTCTTATTTACAACTGATCCAAAGTTTTGGCCACTTAAACTGCTCAAGGGCTGCTAAACTTTCATTTTTCGGGTTAACTCATTATTCTGGGGTTTCTCTAGGGTTTACCCTCTCTTTGAAAATCCAGCACACTTAGTTACATTAATGCAACGATAATTTTTTGGCCAGAGTTTACACTGCCCTAACTACAGAAAACAACAGTGCAGTTTTCCTAGAATGCTGGTACTATTTCCTTCTTTGGTCTATATAGGGGATTCTTCGAAGACTTCCCCCTTGTTGAACCTAATGATCTCATAAGGTTTTTTTGCCCTATTCAACAAGCGTACTTATATTTGGGCAGATCTGATGCAGAAGAACTTTATATGCAATACAAAGAGTTCTTCCTTCAAGTCTTGCTTGACTTGTCTTCAGGGGTTTAAAGAGCTTCCAGGGGTAACAGTTTGCAACAAGAGTATTCTACATGATACTGTTGACACCGTTCGAGGATCATTTTCACTTAGCTTCTCTGAGGATTCTTCTATGGATGCTTCTTAGTCTATTAAAGTGTATCTTTCTCTATTACAAAATGATGTACCTCCTCTTATTTATGTACATTCTACAAAGACATCTACACTATTGTTGGACTTGATGGACTCTCCTTATGGTGCACATATGGCGGCGATTGCTTATTGGGCCTACCTCTTCTAGAATATAATGATCTCATTATTGACCCTACTACATTTGAAGACATTGTTTATGGTGGTGAGTTGATGGTGGTTTTACAGTGGAGACTTTAGTACGTTATGATCTAAGTTGTCAATTGGGTTTAGCTTGGGTGGTTGGGAGGAATCATTGTTATCCTCCGCACCCAGGTTCAATTCCTGCAAGTGACATAATGAGCTCTTACCGAGTATATTGTTGTGATGGCTTCGGGCCCTGTTGTTGACCAGCCTTGTGCACTAGAGATTCTAGGGTTCATTCTGGGTACCATTCTTGAAATGAGGGGAAGTACCCAGGGGTTTTCCCTGGGCAGTGCAACCTGGAACAAAAATGTTGTGATCTAAGTTGCACAAAACATGGAATGATGCAATGTCTCATTACATAGTAGGAGAGAGGAGTACATTACATAACTCCCAAATACCTAACTATTAACCACTTCATTGATGACTACATTAAATGCCCCATTATTACATCACTTTATTAGTGAACATTTATTATTCATCTAAGTCCTAAGTTCTTAATATGAACATTAACTCTAACATGTGCCTTTGTTACAAACAAAGTTGTTTAACAAGTCTCAATACAAAGGATTTTTTTAAGGTGCCAATAAATATGTTAATCTACTCATATTCCAGTCGCATTGGAGCAAGTTCTTACATTATTTTCTTTATTGTAGTGCCTCGTATTTTGGACATTGTAAATATTGGGTCAAAGCCTATGTTTGACCAAATTTGACTATAACAACATTTATGTACATTTAAACAATTTTGGATTATGGACTAATATATGTATTTTGCAGTATGTTTTATATAAAGTTATTAGGAATGCATTGAATGTTGTACATATTGAGATTTCTAACATGCAATGCCGAATAATGATTATGGGAATACCCCAGGAAAAAGATCATGTGATTATGTGTTTAATTTGATTAATGATATGTCAAACAAATTGATGCATTTGTGTTTACACAAGTACTCTTGAGTGTTCTTTCTTATGCCAATAGAGCCCTCAAGTGTATCATGGTCCTAAGAGTGATTGAGACATCAGGAAAATATCAATTCAGAGTAAGCACGTAGCAATTTCAAAGGCAAAGAGCAGCATCACTAATATTGTGGCATAGAGGACTATGCAAGGACTAGTCACATACCCTATTCCGTGACAGTGAGGCAAAACCCATTTTAGTTGGGCTATTAAAATTTAAAATAATATGTAAATGAGAGTTAAAATAAAATCCTAGGCTAAGTTTAATGCATAAAGTGAAAGAGGAAAAATTATTTTAATATAAGCCAACTTAGGAAAAGTCACCCTTACAAAAGCCCCAAGTTAGCTCAATCGCTTGAACCATCCACCCAAGCCATGTCGCCGACAAGGTGGTCATAGGTCACAGGTACAAATCCGGTTGATATCCTTGCGGTTACCAGCGACCACTGTGGCTAGCCGTTGAGTCGCCCTCATCTAGATATTCTAGGCAAGAGGGGTGGATCCCACAAGGTTTTCCTTGGAAAAAGTCACCCTACGTAAAAATAAATTGAAATGTGAATAATTGTTCCCTTAGCTTCGAAAGTGAACATTTGATGGGAAAAGCACCCTTAGTTGAGCTAATCAAAGGTAAGAGGATACCTTATCCCTGCAACCAATTTGGCCATTTAAGTTAGAGATAAAATGTGTAGAGTTATGGTTGGGCAATATTTCCAATTCAACCGACCCATCTCTCCTTCCAACTCATGCCATCGCCTCTCATTGGCAGTTTTCCTATCTAAGCAATTCTATAAATACCCTACAAGAGATTGAAGAAAGGCTCTCCCATTTCATTCAGACATTTTTCAGCAAAGCATTTTGTCTAAGAAGGATCTAAGAGTCATTCCTATATCTAGA